>JAAAYG020047519.1:0-11849 GCA_009936455.2 Tomocerus minor
AGTAGATGGCGTTGCTGTCATTCATCAGATTGTATTCATCATTCATTAAAGTTCATTCATCAGATTACCCATGCCCTTCTATTCAGATGAGACGCACTTTTACTTGAATACTGATACGTGATGAAGACTAGCAGGACAAAAAATATGTAAAATATTTTTCAAATCATACAGATAGAAATAAGCGTTACAAAATTAATACTTTATATATTCTTCATGTCTTTTAAGGTTTTCAACTATTAGAGTAATGGAAAAGACTGGAATTCATTTATTTAGTGTACTAGACATACCATTACACATTACATATCAGTTGTCTAAGTTTGATCGATCTCTAACAATACTGATATAAAGGCTTTAGTGATAGAAATTATTATATATAATATTATTGTATCCTTTAATAATCATGTCATCACCATGAATTTTGTAAAATGAAGTACGAGAAAATTTTTTGCAATTAAAAGCAGTCAAAATCAGAAATGTAGTACCCAGTTTGTATAATCTCCATACTGACTGTTCAAAAAAAGAGCCGATACACTCTGTGCATATGTAATGATATAGTGTATCATTTGCATATATTAATTTTAATTAATTCATACATTTATTGCTCATTAAAAAACGTTATTAAAATTTATGATGATGGAAAGGCAGTTGTTATTTTCAGTTATAGTACCGAGAGTTTACATTTTAAAGGCATATCAAATTTTTTTGGGATTTCTAATTTTGTTTTATAATTCTTTCCTCCTATTGTGTTCAAAATGTACATATGCGATCATAAAGTGTATAATGCAACAACCATGCTCGATTATATAGTCCAAAATATATTTTTGGCTTTAATTTACGTCATCAGCATAGGTAAGTAATTAAGTAAATATCAAAGCTTAAACATGTGAGCATAATATTCAAATGGTAAATAATGTTGTGTAGGTACGTGTATTGTATAATGTACAATGTAACATACGTGTCGTGTGGTAAGTTGTATGCTATGTTTGTATACTTTTAAAAAAGACCTTAGTGTTTCATTCCAAAATTCCACTATAAACTAGTGTGGTACAATGAACAATGATTACATTTGTGTTTATTGCCTTTCTTACGCTGTCTATAACAGCTCATAATTTGTTACGCTTTAAAATTGTATTTTAAGTATTAATTCCATCCATGTTATACAATAATGCTATATATACCACATGAAAAAAAGATAAAAAATGGTTTTTCTCATATTTTGTGCATATGGCCCGACATTAAACGACATGACCAATACATTTTATAAATTATTATTTATAAAAATATATAAACGTGAACTGAAAACATCTGTGAATATATCTTAGTATTATTTTGCCTCTATAAATAAAACTTAGTATCCTCAGCAGGTGCTAGTTGAGTTGACTAACTGGACTGATAATGAACTTGACTGTAATTTTACTCTAAAAATTCAGCACATTAAGGAGGGGTCGAACTTTGCAAAATCCAGATTTAAGCAAAACGGATTAGAGTAGGGCAATGAGATTCACATTTTTGAAATTGTCCCATATTTTTCATGGGCACCTTGACTAACATTTCCAAAATTATAATTCCATATTTAGAAAAATTTGGGGTTTTGTGGAGTGGGAATAATAATTTAATGCATTGGAAAAGTGTATTTGGAATTTTCCGACACACTTAGAAGATAGTTGCGATTGCGACCCTCAGCACAAGGTGCACTCTCGATTGTTTCTCTACTTAATATTTTTTGCAACTATCTCAAAATTTCAGAATCAGGATTTTGAGATTTTGCACCTGTAAATTGAAACTTGCCTGAACAATGCCATGGCTATGCGCTGTTCAACTCCACTTTCCTTTAGTGTGTGTTGTGAAGTAGGGTTTACGTCATTTGTACTCAGACCAATAATTTTTAACTTTATCGCACAATATAATCTACCATCTCAAAATCCCCACTACCCCTTAAGATGGCGATGACTTCATCGTTAACATTGCTTCTCCTCCTCCACCTCGGGGGTCTTAACTGGTGAAAAGTCTAAAAAGAATATTGAAAACGTTGGGCCATAGAATATTCTAACGACCAGTTTCGTATGCCGTAGGAGAACAGGCAATTGCATTCACTTCAGCGTTAAGAGTTGAGTCTGCCAATAGCGTTGCGTCTTGATCTGCCCAATAGCACTGCGTCATTGGGCATAGGATGTTCCATGAGCCGGAGATAAAAGTTCCTGTTGTTCTTTGCGTTGGACTATAATATGAAAGATGAACCTGTTACCTCGGCCACTTCTCGCTAATATGTTAAGATTTTGTATCGGTAAAGTCGTTATAACGTTTTTAAAACAACAATTCGAAAAAATGACGAATTCGTAGAGCGAAGTTTGTGCATATTTACTGATGTAATTGGAATTTGAGACTTTTATACACGTCTCCAAGCGGTGGCCGAGATCTGATGATCCAAATTCCATTAACAAAAATGAATATTAATTACATTAATTTTTGAGTTCTTACCCCAGAGAGGATGACAAATCAGAATTTCACAATTATGGTATTATTGCGAATGTAGAAGACCACAGTGCAGGCCCAGGCAGTTGTGGAAATCCCGTGAATTCCCGTGGATAGCAAAAGCACTCAGTAAGCAAGGGACGGTCGCTGTGTTTTCTTTCGCTTTGATAGTCGTATTTTTCGCCCGGATTTAGGCCACTGAAATATAATGCAAAAATTCATACTCATCATGTTAAGTCATCACATTGCAAAATCCCAACCTTAAAATTTACATCAAAATAAATATATAAACCAAGATCCAATATCTAAATAATATGTATTTAGTAGTCGGTATATGGCGTGTATGGCGGTATAAGTTATTAATAGGTACTCTTCAGTATTTTTTCTAATGCTACAATATAAACACCGAAAATATACGTTTATCAATATATTTTTTAGATGTTTCCTTCAAATTCCTATTCAGAAATTCAAAATTATTTCTATGTTCCTTCCTCGATTTTCCAAGGGTTCATAGGCGTCGGCACTGGAAAGTTTTAGGGGGGGCGACATATTAGCAAATGAACAGTATGCCGGTTACAATTTTTAACAGCGAAAACTTCATATCTAATACAATATATCAAATTAGCAGTCAGGAAAGTCTATTGGATGGAAGGCGGTTGAGCCATTATTAAACCTCTTCGAAACAGCTTTAATTTGCATGAACGCAAAATGTTTTGAGATATCAAATCAAATGAATGAAAATTAGCTTTAATTCGCGCGAAGCGCTAACGTTTATATGATTTATGTCTAAAATATATGAAAAATAACCCTACTTCCAACGAAATACAAAAATTAACAATAATTCTGGCGAAGTCCGATTTTTTGTTTGAAGTCCACAATAGTCACTTTTCTTCTTTTTTGTTCAGTTTTCAGAAGCTGCTGCGTCCCTCCCCCTGAAAATTATCAGGAGGGACGGTCGACCCTCCTTCCTGTGCCGATGCTTATGTAAATGTAGAGGTATATAAAGCAGGGAATTGTTGGCGGATAACTTCCTGCGGAGCATTGGGTACATTTAGTAGATTCATCCCCAAGTTGTCAACGCCAAAATGGAAACCACACACCAGTCCCCACACCAAAATATTCCCCTAGCCCATTTTGTCAGCACCTAGATTTTAATCTAAATTGCACTAATTGACTTGACCTAACCTAACATAAACTAACTTATTTCTTAGAGAAATAATTAATTATAAATTAAACTGCGCGATTTCGCTCCCATTGCACCACACGATGGATTTGTAGCGTTCGATCTTAATTATACGAGCCTTTTTTCAATACTACGCTACCTTCGAGGTTACAATAAAATACGAACGGGCGCGAAAAAGGTGAAATATAATCATCAATTTAAATGTCACTATACGTTGACAAAATGGTGTTGATAATTGGCGACGAATCCATTGTTTACACATTGGCATTGGTTGGTATAAATAAAGACGGGTGAATATTATATATATGAATAACCATAAATAGATGGTGCCCGGTACACGTTTTTTACGGACAGTTTAAACGTTTATTAAAAACCATAACTTTCCAATGAATAAATCTAGTAAATATGACAAACTGTATTTGTTTACACAAATTGTTTAACATTTATTTCTTTGTTAATTATAATAACCATTATCATCTCTTACTCTATTGGAACAAGCACGTGTGATGAAGTAACCTCTAAAGGCATGAGTCATCACTAAACACAAAGTTACAGTGCACTGCCGATTATTACTGCTTGGCTTTTACGAAATACAGCCCAGTTCGATTAATTTACATGTGGATTTATCCACATTATTTGAGTACGGTTCCGCTGGGTTCCTCGCTGATTATATAAATACAAGAAACAGTTTTGAAACACATACAATTTAGTATTAATTAAATTCTAATTAAATTAAGAGAGCTTAAAAATTAAATGAATTGGGATATTTGTTCATGCATATCGCTTAACCATGTCAAATATGTGACAATAATTTTGTTATTTTACAGTATAGGCTATACAAATGTAAAAAACGCGTATAAATAATTCTGAAACACATGGTAAAAGTATACACACAGCTACAGCTAGAGATATCCACCTAATAACATTTTTAATAACAGAGATCTATAGCCTATACTATTAATTGTTTCAAAGATATAATGATTTATTTGAAAAACTAAACTGAATACATGTTAAAAATTATCGTACAACCCTTACATTATTTGGTTAATTTTGAAGACATTTAATGCTTCTTTTTCAATACAATAGCTACAGGCTCACAAAAGGGTCCAGTTCTGTTATAAACATCTACTCCACGTACAATAAAATGGTAACGATTTTCATCAGAAAACTGAAAAAATAAAATTAGAAATTCAATTTTTGCATAAAATATTCAATAAATAATATTTGCATAAAATATTCAGTAAACAATATTTGCATAAAATATGCAAACAACGCAAATAATATAACATAACAATTAACTTACTTGTGATAGTGTGCAAGCCATGGGTAGAGGGAGAGCTTTGACATCTCCTACTCGTTTCCATTGATTAGGTTTAGTCATGCTCATGGAACTTAAAGGTTCTTGACATGCGTATATTTGATAGGACTGTACTTCAGCATTATTAGGGCCTAAACTTAGGGACCATGAAAGCACAATTCCTTCATTTTGCTCTTGTAAACTGAGCTCTGGTCTTGAGGGTACTTCTTTCACTCTTCGGACTTGACTAACTATTTGACTTCCCATGCTAGGTGGGGGAAGTGCTGGCTGCAATATAAGAAAAGAAATGACAGGTTTTACGGGTATAATATGCTATCGCTAGCTTACGTTATGTGAAGCTAGGATGATAGAGACAAAGTCATAAATAACAGATACCTATACATAACTTTCGTTTCTATGATGTAATGTTCAACGTGACATGTTTCACGGTCTAAACCTGATATGCTTCCCATTAAATGCATTGTGATTTAAAATTAAAGAAAACCGGGACTTACCAGTACAAATTTTTTGGGCGATACATTGATGACGGAGCTAAGGTTATTACGGGATACCACCGTAGTATTCATTGGTAGCCGATTGGTTCCTCCAAGATTTCCCATTACATTATTATGCGGTATAATGATGGATCGCGGTGTATTATTTAATGGCTTCGGTGCTACATTCCTCAGCTGCACCATTTGAATAGGAGTATTGGGTTTCCCCAGCTGAGATCTCTGTTGTGAATTGACATTTAGGGCTTGCATGGGTTGCTGGGCTAAAATAAGGGGTCTAGTCTGTCCGCTCGAATTGACGAATTGGTATCCCGTGGGTGAAGAAACTAATTGCATTCCAGGATTATTCAATATTCTGTACTGCACTCCATTCTGACCGATAATCACTGTAAAATTAAACATTTCCTCAAATTAAGTGGTCAGTGCAGCCTAAACTTCCCCAATTGACAACTAATCGACATCGACACGTTAAATCGTTGCATAGGTACATGCGTATATGCGTGTATACATAAAAAATAAAACTTACAATTTCCAGGAGTAGCGCTAGTTTTAGCATCATCTGTAAGATCCACTAAGGAGGCATTCCCATTAGGTAACTTGGACGTTGTAGTCCCAGCGGCCGCAATGGCATTTGATGCTGCCTGGGCTGCAGGATTTCTCATTTGAGGCATCTGCTGCATCTGATTCATATTTGTTTGCTGATGCTGTCGAAGGACGTTGAGCGGAGTAGTAACCTTTTTGGCGATAGGTTTGTTCAGTTGATTTTGAACTTGTTTTGACATTTCTGCTGCAGTAACGGCGACGTTCGGCTTGCTATAGGCTGCTCGCTTGAGTAACGGGGACGAAGACGGGCTGCTCTGGTTGGACATGTTATTATTCGACAATGGAATCAAAGCTGGAGTAGGAGATGAGGACTGCATTTTCACTGACTTCGGGGCAGCCCATCCGTTCTTCCATTGATTGATTTTATTAGGACCTGCAATGTGGGCCTTCGGGTCGATGGAGACTTGCAGTCCAACAGAACGGTAAAATCTTAGTGGCGGCTGTTGCTTAGCGGGTTTCGGGTTCCTTGCTTCATTATCTGCGATCGACTTCACAGCCTTGCTCAGTTCTGAGGCCTGAAATTATCATTCCGTGTCATTATGCCATGCTCAATGCTAACAAATGCAGATAGCCAGATTTTATGAAAAATGCAAGAAAGAAAACTTTTAAAGAGTGAACCCTGAGTTTTCGTCTTTCAATTCCTCACTTATGCGCACCCATTCTCAGTTTTAGAACTTAGCCACTATTAAAGGTAGTTTTTGACTCGTAATTACCCCAAAAACCGTTGTTACTCAAATAAATATAAATGAACCTACTTACCCCAACAAAACCATCATCGGTACAATGATTTTTACCATTACACCATATTATTGCCAATTTGGTACATTGTTCATATACATCATCGGTACATACATAAATACTGATTTTATATCTATAGATAAATATATATATATATACTATATAGACATTATACAGCGTTCATTTAGCAATTTAGTTTTGATGAGCTCTTTGTTGGTGTTAGTGACATGACATGTCAGGGGCGACTGGAGAACACAGGATGCTTACATTATGTACGTTGTAGTTATGTACCACTTATCACATAATACGTGGAGAAGCGTACGTAAGTTCTTTCACGTGAGCATGCATACATTGGCAACCTCCTGCGGCTCGCAGCGGACATTTTGGACTTAGATTTTATTACAACTTATTCCTCTATCCTTCGCATCATTTTCACTAGGGTTGGGTTAACATTTAGCGCACGCGCAAAACACAACTCCGCAACAACATCAACGTCACTGAGAAGAAGGTCGATGTACTATTGCCAGTTCTACCAAATATGCCTCGATGAAATCTACTTTAGAAATGCGCTGCACTTTGGCTACACTGTATAATTCTCAGAGACGCTCGCTCGAAAGGCAGCGGAGTAGAGTAGACTAGACAGGCTGCACATAATATAAAACGGTAACCGTAAAAGCAAAACTAACTTAAACCTTTCTATACATTCACTATACTTACTATGCCATGCATTGAAGCTGAATGCACAACAACTTATATTATTTTATACAATCTACAATCTACACGTAATTCTCTCATGCTCCATGCTGCAGGCGTCACTATATAATATAATGTAAAAATTTTGATCGAAAATGTTTGTGTGGCGAAAACCTTTGAAAACTTTCAATAGTGATATACAAATGAAGAATCAATGAGAAATTATTTGAAAAATATATGGGGGGAGGGGAGGGATATGCCCCTCTATTATGTATCTGATGTACGGTAAGAGTTCCATAGCTATCACTAGTTTATTAAATAGCGGAACTGCTACTTTATAAGAACGCCGAGTCTGTCCGTCCGTCTGTCCGTGAGCACGATAACTCAAAAACGAAAAGGGATAATTCGTTCAAACTTTCTGAGGGTCTTTTAGAGGTAAAATGTAAGGATGAGATCGAAGATTAGATAAATCGGAACACCCGTTATGGAGTAATGGTATGTCGGACCCTACAAAATGCATGTAATCACGAATTACATCATACTCGCTGGGTTTTCGTAATGCAGCAGTGACGTATCCCGCTTGCATTTGAACTTAACATTTCCTAGAATGCTGACCGGGTTTTAGTTGTTTTGACTGTGGACCGTAGAACTCATATATAGTATACTACAATTAATACCTTGTTGCAATATGCTGCCCTGCCGTATGCTATGGTTTTTAGACGGAAGAATACATGAAAACCTTTTGTAAAGTTTTCTTCTATCTCTCCTATAGGGGAATAGGGGAAGTTCCGCTACTTTATTATATCCGTTTACTATGGTCTATTGTTTGTTTTATCTCTTGCGATGGAAAAATAAAAACGAAATCTGTCCCGCTCCATTCAGGTCATTAGTATTTTTTGAATCCCTTTGAGTACAAACTGTGGATGGGATCCGAATTCGTTTTTACTTGCTTTTCGTCGAAAAAAGACGATAGAAAACGTGCATTGAGGAGGTAGCTGCCCCCACACCCTCAGAGTTGCACATACACCGTAGGCATCATGTGCAATGGGGTTTTATTAACAGCCCTGGGGTTCTTCCCGTGCATCAACATACAAATTACTGCGAGATTGCAAAGGGCTTTATAGTTCTTTGCCGGTGGATGTGGGGAGTCGGCTCAGATGTTGAGATGCTTCGGCTAAAAAAATTAACCCAATACAACGCTGACTTTAAAGTGCTATATTTTCTAAAATCGTCGTGTCTGCGGCAAAATGCCAAAGCATGTGTGTTCTATGTTATACAGACTATGCTTTAATTTTAAACTGGGCAAAACCCTGCTGCGCTTCGAGATATGGACCCTTAAAGTAGGGTGTAGGGTTCAAAATAGAAAAAAATGGACTTCAAAGTTCAATATTTCAAAAAGTAATAGACCTCTTTGAACGAAATTTTGCAGTTATGCTTTCTGATATATAAAGAACATTTTTATGATTTACAAACGGTTACCTCTAACGGGGGCAAAGATAGCCCCCCATATATTTTTCAAATAAATTTTCATTGATTCTTCATTTTTATATCAATACTGAACATTTTCAAAGGTTTTTGCCACACAAACATTTTTGATCAAAATTTTTGAATTATAATATACAGTGAGGCGTAATACTTAAGGGGCACAAGTAGCTGACCCATCTTATAACTTATTAATGTTTGCAATTTTGACAATTACACTAAAATTCACTCAATTTTAAAATCGTATCTTCTTTTTTTGAGTGCTTATCAAACGAACAGTATAAAGTGTTCACAAAGTCACTATTTAAAACTTTATTATGGTTTTGGATATTTTACTTCGTTTGGAATAAGTAATAGGCCTTTTGCACAACTGGCGATCGATCGCTTTTTCACTCCGCCCATCTAAAATAGAGATGGGCAACGGCCCGACCGCAGTAGTGGATTCACGGACCCTTCCTAGCCGGGCCGAACTTTTTTGCCTTGAGCCCACCTTTAAAAACTAAATTCCGCGGGAATACACACCATTTAAAGAGTTATGCAAAAGGTCTATTAAATCTGGTACTCTCCAATGGCTAGACAAATTGGCGACCAGGGAAGGCACATCTTGGACGGTGACACATACATTCACTAGTTACGAAGTAAAGCATGGAAAAATTGAAATATGGAAAAAAGGGTAAAAATTAAAATTTTTCTTTACCTGTTTGCTGAGTGCAGAACTTTTCAAGAACAATTTGTCTTTAAAGTTGTACAAAGAAAGAATTTTCGCTCTTAAAGTCCCTACGGCAGAATGAGAATTAATGGCTTCTACCATTTTTTTCAAAATTATGTCTTCCAGTTCTTTTCGGCTGAGTTGTCTTACAATATTCAAAATATTTTCTTTATCATCAGGTGGTATGTCAACTTCCATAATTTCTTTGATTTCCTGATCGATTTTCTTTTTGAAAGACTCCACATTATTAGTGCCGACGTCATCGACGCACATCTCCGTATCTTGAATTTCTTCACAAATGCCCTTTGTACCGGACTCTGACACCTGATCCATTATGTCGTCCACCAAATTTTGAATTACGTCCTCCATCTTGATTTTATTATCAAAATTTCTATTTTGAAATATAGCAATATTTAGGGTTTGAAAGAGATACTAAAAATTTAGGCGTTTTGAAAACACCAGTATTTTTAACTATTTTCGGAAGCGACACCAACGCACCACACAACGCGACCCTAAACTACACGATTAACTTCGTACTGTATGTATAATTGTCGAGGACAACAATTATCAGACTTCTTTCTTCTCCGGAGTCTGCATATGTTATGGTGTGTGAAACTCAAAACTCTTCCCTCCTTCGCTGTGTTTAGTATTAGCGTAGCGTGTCCCCCCAAAAGCTAAACTCTAAAGGTATTCTATTTGTGTATCATGTGTATGGTAAAGTGTTCCAACTCCCAACGTCCGAGCAGTAGTGCTCAGCTCAGCTCAGCTCCTCCGTCTTTTGCTTATAGAATAGGATAGATAGACGTGCACCAAAATTGTTTCATTCATGCTACTCACTGTACATTTTCCCAACACATGGGATAAAAGCGAGAATTATGTAGACGTGGATACCTTTTCCTACCACCTAAGCCTATTATATGTCTGTAAAATCAGTTTTGGGGGGTCGACGGTGATTCTCTTGTACCCCTTTTTGACCGTAATTTCCTTCACCCACCACCATACCCACTCTCAGCCAATAGGAACATCCCATGGAAAGACCTAATAAAATCCCTATGTACTGTGGCTACATCTATAATTTGAGTTTGCTGAGGCCCAGCCCCAACCTGTGCGACGAGGATGCAAAAAGTGGAAAAGAATTAGAAAGAGTCACTTCGTTCGCTGAGCAGAAGGTTGGATGATGCCAAATGTACTTAACTTTGAGAACCCTTTATTCTGTTTTCTCGTCTTACATGCTCAAAGATGATGATGTTCAATAATATTTTTGATTAGTTAGGCCAAAAACGGGATAGATTTATATTTATTGCTCTTTATACTGAAGTTTAGAATAGTTAGGTATCCACCAAAATGATAATCCTAGGAATAAAAAATTTTGAAATTTTTCCTATTTAAATGCTATATCCGACATTTTATAGTTTCTTTAACTTTTTTGATTTCAGATTTTATCTAAAAAAATATTTTTAAGCTTATTGCAGGCAACAGAGTTTAAAAAGGATTAGATTAGATAAGCAAAGCAAAGGAAGTTAAAGCACATGTAGATGTAACTTCAAAATGTAAATTGCAACCTTATTCCCCGTGTACTTCTCCTTGCTGTAATCCTACATTTGGCTATTACGCATTACGCTACGTATATAGTCATTAGTAGAGGTCATACTACACTATTATACTAGACATGTAGCCTCAAAATTGGGCATAAAATTGAATTAATGCATTTAAAAAAAAAATTTTTTCAGAAAATTTTCATTTCTTTTTTCCAGTCTAGAAAAAAATAAAAACAGGTGTATAAAATAAATATTTGCTATAAACAATTTTGTACTTTGTACTCTTTGATTTAACCCTTAGTTAATATTAACTAATTACGCATAATATTCATAATTCCAAATTGCCAACAGAATTAATTAACACATGCAGAGTACCGCACTATCTAACTTTTAAAAGGTTGTCCTCAATCCTCAATAGTCCTCATGCAGTGAAAAGAGACTTTTAAGTTGATGTCTCGCAGATTCGTTCTCTACAACTGTCAGTGCAGTAGTGCAGTAATGTCTCTAATGTGCCTATCTACTATCTGCTAACTATACTTAATTGCTATAGGGACCGTAACTTCCTTTGCGCCGGCGCGGCGCGAAAGCAAACCTGTAAAGCCACGTTGGGGCGTAAGAAATA
>JAAAYG020047541.1:0-11844 GCA_009936455.2 Tomocerus minor
AATGAAAATGAATCGTTGCGTAGTTGGGTTTTGCGTTGTGCTGTTCTTGTGTAAAGTTGTATTTGTATGTTCGTGAGTTTCTGAATTACTCCAAATTAACTAATATCATACAAAGGTATTATAGACATTCAGAATACCTGTCTGTGTTATTGTAAATTTGGAGTACATTCAGAAACGGGCTAACAGTGAAGCAGAGCAGAGCAAACGAAACTAGCATTTTCATTTGGGCCTGCTGCGCCGAAATTTTAAATTGTAACGCACAGGCAATAGGTTTCACTATCAGAAAACATTCTTTGAAGTTACCAGACATTACGATAGGGCCGGCGCTCCAGTAATTGTAGTAACTTCAAAGGTGGGTCGCTGGTCTACTAAACTGAAATTCAAAAGTAGAAGAGAAGAGAGCAAGGAGTAGTGTGAAGAGTTTGATAGATTATAATGTGCGATTTTAAAAATATTGATGTGAGTACAAATAACGTAAGCCTACTTCACAACATACACTAAAGGAGAATGAAGTTCAGCAGCGTATAGCCATTGTCCATGCACGTTCCATTTTTCTTCCCGCTACTGTTGCAGCTGAAAAATACCGAAGTCCTGATTACGACATTTGGAGAAAACGTAGGCAGTTTTGGCAAAAATTGTCAAAAAAATGTAGAGAAAAAACTCGAGGGCACTTCAAGCTGAGGGTAACAACTGTCTTCTTCTAAGTGTCCTCGAAAAATCGAAATACATTTTTCCAATTCATTACCCCCCATTCCAAAAAACCTCAAATTCTAATGCGTAGTTGCATTTTTGGAAATGTTGGTCCGTGGTGCCCTGGAAAAATATGGAGCGATTCCAAAATTGTGTATCTCTTTGGTTTACTCTAAGCCGTTTTGCTTTTATCAGGATTTTGCAAGTTACAACCTCTCCTTAAGTAGGGGTTGACATGTTTTCCTGCCCTGATTCAAGGAGAACTGCTAAACGTAGCTAGCAATGAACTAATTTTCAAAATCTCATATTTTCCGACATCACATGTTTCCAAAATTTTTTAAAAATCAAATTCTGTATAAGAAACATGTTGGTATTTTGGAGTGGGGGAATGCACCAAAAATGCATTTCGATTTTTATCGCATATTGGAAAGACAAAGTTTCATAAGTCGGAAACATCTCTCCTAGAGAATTTTTTTCTTGTGATGTTTTCAGGGGTAGGCAGTTTTCAGTTTTGTACGTCTTCCCAAACTGTTTGAACCTGGACTGGAAAATTTTGCAGGGTTTTATTGCCTGTAGATATTAATGCTAGTAAATCTTATTGTACTTAGGTGTTATTGCATCGATTTTTTTGCTGTAGGTCTTTCTGAGTAGGTCTTTTGACCTGGTACTGCATCGACATTAAATAGTAATAGGCAATGCATATAAATTTAATAAATTCAAGATTCCAATGATTTTACATTTCCGTGTTCAGGATTTTGTATATATATACATTGTATACATTGTATATGCGATACCCTTCCCTAGTCTACCTGTATTTCAACACGAAGGGAAAGGCAAGCAGTTTATGTAAATATGGGTGTTTTGGCTTTGTTTTTAAGGTGGCGTAAAGTGAAGATTTTGATGTGATGTTTGATGGCTCTGAGGTGTAAAAATTTTGATGTGATATGATGCTTGATGTGTGTTTGATGGAAAATTTTTGATATAATGTGATGTTTGATGTATAGTTTCATGCGAAAATTTTTATATGATGTTGATTGATGTGATATATAATAAGTAGAAATATCTAATTTGAAGTAATGTAGGGTGATGTGATGTGATATTTGATGTGTATAAAACACTCGTGAGGGGAAATATTGTGGCCATTAAAGTGCCAATCACTGTCAGTAGTAGTATCACTGCCACCTCACCTCATATTTGAGGTGATGTCGTGAGATGGGCAGAAATTGGCATTTTTTTCACTAAACGTTGGTGATGTGATTCGTGATGTTTGATGCCTGGCTTGCTTGGTGCGAAAAATGTGAGTTGATGTGATGTTTGAAGTGATGTGATTTGCCGGGTGCCATGACCATGAACATCAGGGTATTTCCATGTTATAAATGCTGCAATGATATTGATATCATTTGCTAATTTACATCGCGATGCGCGATGTTTGTTGTGATGCGGCGAACTCTTCTCATGCGTAAATGATGTGATGTATGATGTGTAGAACTGCCGAATGCATTGTGAGGTGGTTTGATGTATGATGTGGCGATAAAGTACTCCGTGCGGTGTGAGGTGATGTGCCAGAAAAAGTGGCCATCACTGCACTCGGCTCTACGGAATGAGTGAGATAGATGGTGTGGGAAATGGGAAATGGGAAAATTACATGCGTTGTGGGAATTTGGGAACTATTGTTATTATTATTGAGGAGTAGTTGAGCAAAAAAACCGAATTGCTGTATACCGACTGTGCCGACTGACTGGACTGACTAACTGCTGATTTTTCAAGCTCTCCAGCTAAAAGAAGCATTATTTGGAGACTTGAAGATCGGGCTGGGTAGAGTATTATTATTGTCGGCCGCAGATAAAATATATTTTTATGTAATCTGTGCATTTGAGTGTTCCAGCTGCTTCTGCTGGACATGAAGAGGAAACAGTCGTCGCAGCGCACAGCCCGCAGTCGCAATCACGATTCTGCTTCCTCTTTTTCCTACTTCACTTCAGAAATTCAGCATAAATCTCTGGAAACGAAAGAAGGAATTCTCTGCTCAATATTTCAATTTGTTTTGGATGTTTACTCCTTTTAATTTCATGTTAAGTAGTGTTAACATCGTCTTTTACATCGGATGAGTTTAGGCCGTAATAATTATAATTCAGATAAATTGCTAGGTTTAACGACAACGCAATCTAAAAATGAAAGACTGTTGACTTGAGTGCGTGTTGTCAGTTGTATAATAAAAAAGAATGTGAAAGAAAATCAGGTAAGATCTTTTAAATTTTTTTTCTATTGCGAGAATTAGAATTAATACATTATAGATGTATCAATATCATATATTTGTTCGACAATATGTAGGATACTTAATTAACTAAATTAACCAAAATCAAAACTAGAACCAGTGAAAAATTATTCTAAGTTAAAAATCCTGTTAATAATATAATATTCAATACCGGATATTTAATCCATAGTGCTTTCTAAAATTGAATTTCGAATTTTAATTTATTTTTGCATGAATTATGTTATAATAGGTTGTCGTTGTCATTATCAGCTGCTGGGTTGAAGTTACGAGTTTTGGTGTGCTTCATGCTTTCACTGGAGACGTCGCTTTTTACAAGCAATTGATATACTACTAATAAAATGATGGAACTAGAAAGAAATGTAAGTCATAAGTCGGTGTTTTATATGCATGATATAACTACTTGTTTATTTTCCCTATATACAGTCAATGCAAATTCTAAACACGAGCGCAAACTAATTATGTCGAATGTAGACTTTGCAGACTGTAACTAAATACGATTGTTGTTGAAATTTTCATCCATTGTTCTCGTTAGTCATAATATTTGAATTTTAGATTTAAACGTGGTTATTTTATTGAGAGCTTTAATGGTATAGAATGTAGAAAGGAAAGTCTACTGTAACTAACATGAACATCGTAACGAATTATATGTAAACGTCGAAGCACTAGGGTTATGACAAAATACTTATTATCAAATAATACATTATATTAGATGTCTCTTTTTGAAAAAATTAACGTTGTTGGCTGAAAAGAATGAGGAAACATTTCGCTATTTATATACTTGTCAAGTCCAGTCTGTATATACTCTTTACTACTGAGTATATAGCACAGAACATGCACTGAAAACTACCTTTGCTTTGGTATTGAAACATGGAATCCAAAGTCCAATGTGTCACAAAGTTATAACTTTTATTATACATTTTTTGATTTCAATTACAACTAGTTTTTTACCTATTATTTAACGCTCAAAAATAAATGAACTTCGTGTTTCACCCATAAAATAATGGTTGCAATATTGTTTCAAATAAATTAGACATCTATGTACTATAATTTGATAAAGACTTTCAATTTTGCGTTTGCTAGCGTAGCCTCGTAAAAAAATCATAAGATAAGACGGTAATAATGCATAAAAGGAACAAGTTTTCGTACTACTGTTGTAATAGTTGTGATTGTGATTTTTAATGGAAAGGGTTAGTTTGGTAAGTCAATATTGGTTATTCCTATTGCAAACTATGCTAATACTAATAATTTGTAAAGTACGACCTATGTATCTAATAATTAATTATCTTTACTGTTAATTGTACTACGTCAATGTAGCTCTTTAAGCTTTATGTCACTATTATGTCTGTATTGATTGTCAATTTGTATTCGCAAATTGACAACAAATATTTAATGCATGTGTACATGCTGTACATCGAAATCGAAAATAACATAAGAGTTGATAGAAGAGATGTGTAATGCTATGTGATGTGTATAGAAAAGACAAGTATAGATCTATACTTAATAGTCATTGCTATCACGTATAATGTGGGTTCTACTTTCAATATTCTCTTCTCGTTTGCAAACCGTGCGAACTATAGAATAGAGGTATATGAGTGTTATAGCTCTGTGCAATGTATGAAATGAACATTTCCCTTTCATATCCGTGTTTTATTAGGTTACGCAACATTACATTTATGTTGCTGATATAGTGCTCGTTGAAGAGCACGATGATGATGATGGCAGAGTTAGTAGTAAATGTTCTAGTGCTCGTATATCCTCTTGTTATGCATACATAACATTTTTAACGATGGTCAGAGCAAGTGTTTGAGCTCGAGAGCCTCTCACATGTTCAGTGTTCTTAATATAATCTTCTGCACCAAACTGTACGACTATAATGTAGTTAACTATAGCTAGAATAGCTACGCAAGCAAAGTAAGGAGCAGGCTCTGAACTGAGTGTGTTTTTCTTCATTGTCAGCACTTCCGGTTTCAATCATTACTACCAGGAAGTTGTAGATTGATTATTCAATTGAGTAATTTGGAGCTACAGTATTAATGTTAGTTTGCTTAATATTATTAGTACGTGCAGAAGTTTAACGCAAACAGTGACTACTTAGTAAAGCAATTCACAATTTTAAATTATTGCTATAAGTAACTTTTAGCTAGACATAAAATTGTATTGTGTACCATTCCATTCAGTATATACTCATTTTGTCCTAATACTGTTTTCTAAAATTACATCAATCGTTACTTACAATAAGTATAACTTGATAGTTAGTATTGTGATATTTGATAAATGAAAAGGGTTTGGTGGATTATGCAGCGTTAGCGTAATAATTCTAAAGTACCAACTAATTTACCTTTTTTCATTGTTGGTTAATGCTAATACTTTTTGTTAGTGAGTCTACATTTTTTTAAATCTATTTCTGTTATATTTATTGTAATAATATTGTGATTGTGAGTAATAATATTTGAATGGTCGACCTTTACTTTGTAAAACTAGATATTTGACTCACTTTTCATTGTTCTTCATTCCAATGCTTCCACGTCACACTCTGTTACAATACATAATTATATTTTATTAATTACCTAGATCTTATGAATGCTGTGAATTTGAAATTTAATTGTTCCTGATTCGTCCTACAACAATTCTCATTAATATATTTTTTATAGGTACTTAAATCACCGTTTATAGTATCGATTGTTATCAAGTGAAATGTAAATCATTAAAATCTTCGTTTCTTTTTAAATTTTAGTGTGGTTTGTATAAACACACCCATTTGACAATGAAGAGGGATCGAGACTTGACGTGCGTTGCTGAAGATTTGTCTATGTCGTCGCATAAAAAATCTAAAAGGCCTTCTGTAAATGGTAAGAATAAAATGTCTTGTCATAAAACAGTTACGAGAATAGAGTGAAGTATGTTGCGTATATTATAAAAGTGTTGCAAAAATTGGACAAAAAATTGTGGGAAAACTCAGTTATATTTATTCGGGATTGTTAAAGCCATTTTTCAATTTGCTTATTAGGAATTAAAGGGGAAGCAAAAACGGAAAATTCTCGACTTCCAGAAGGGACTTTTCTGAAGACTGATGTTATTACACAAGTCATGGACATCCAAGAGCCCTTGACTTCTCTTCGAACGCTTTTGGAAAATCGCCTTGGCGTTGACTTATCCTCTTTCCACTTTTGGTTGCAGGATAAACTCAAGGTTTGTTAATATAGCTGAATTATTGTATTATTTCACGAATGTAGATGCTATTTTATGTGTTGAAAAGTTCTTAAAAACATTAAACATTGTCGTCACTGTCAATATCCACTAAGGCAGTTTTAAAAATCATTAATGTAGACAAAGGACCGGTTTGTTGCATGTTCAGTGAATATTTGTGATGTTTTGCATTAAATTTCTGTTAATATGCAAAGATTTGTTTAAAATACAATTCAGTTTGTTTTGTATACAGATGCAGCCACAGAAATCTCTCGGAGATCAGTGTATACAAACTGAAGGCTTAGCTCAGGTCAAAGTAGAATTAAAGCAGCTTGCTGGCAACAATCGTATCAATATAATTGACGTGTTAAAATATTCAGAAGATCCGACGGATGGTAAGCTGATATTGCCCCCTTTCCAGTCAATTTAACATTTGGAATTTTGGATCTCTATGTTACATTATCAATTTTTTCCATTCTTATATAAAACTAGCTATGGTTAATAATTATTTTGTAAATTTTAGACGAAGAAGATTGTTCTGTTGAAGACCTTTCTATTAAAAGTGTTGAAGAGTCTACTGACAGCAGCAACGAAAGTTCTCCTTCGAGATGGAGCATCTATGAAGATATAAATTCACTTTTTCCCATTCCATTGCCGAGTGGTACGCACCTATAATATATAACTAACTATATATTGGCATTTGTACATGGTGTACTATTAGTAATTTGGTAATGTTTAGTAATAGTTGAGATTAAAAATAATAAATGATTTTGATCGCTAGATCCGGAAAGTTGGACAGAAATTCAAATTCACCATTGGTTGCAGTGGGCAATGCAAGAGTTTAAAGTGAACCACGTGTGCGAATCGATGTGGAATATAACTGGAAAGCAACTGTGCCAAATGGATAAAAGAGAATTTCAACAAAAAGTGCCTGTGGATAACAATGACTTACTGTGGACTCATATTGAATTGTTAAGAAAATGTCGGATATTTGGTATTCTATTTGTATTCACTTTATACATATACACTTTCCCTATATACATACCTATGTAAGTATTATATACAATAGGATGCATCATTAATTGTTTCTAATTAAAAATAGCTGTAGTGGATAAGAACGGTCAACGTCAACATTCCCAAATAAGTAACAAACAAGTTAAACAGTCTCAAAATATTCGAAAGCCGAGGACACCGTCAACATCATCTACTACCTCAAGTAATCTTACAAGTATTCAATTTTTAAAAGTTTTTGAATGTCATTTAACAGAAATAGCTTACTCTGTGTTTCGTAGAGGGAAGTTGTTTTTCTTTAAAAATTAAAAATGCAGTTAGATAAATCAACGAATCTGTTTTCATTATTGAGATTAAAATTCGATTTTTAATTGATTAATTGGGCATGTGTTTTGCGTATAGTTGGAAATGGAAGACGACCTTGTATGACGGGTCATAATGGGCAAATTCAGCTATGGCAATTTTTATTGGAACTTTTGGGGGATAAATCCCGGAAGGATGTGATTCAGTGGGTAGGAAGGAACGGTGAATTTAAATTAAATGATCCAGAACTCGTTGCTCAAATGTGGGGAGAACGTAAAAATAAACCGAAAATGAACTATGAAAAATTGAGCCGAGCCCTCAGATATTATTATTCTGAATCTATGATTGCTAAGGTACGTCAGTTAAATGTATTTTATAACCTATTGTACCCGAATATGAATACAATAAAAATTAACTAATGACATTAAATATTGTATCCTAGGTTCACGGTCGCCGTTTTGTGTACAAATTTGTATGCAATTTAAAAGAGCTTGTAGGATATACTTCCGAAGAATTGATATCTATGGTGGAGGACGATCTTTCCACTGTGAAGAATTAAAATAATTAAGTTATACAAGTTCAATGGTGAATTCCGCGTTTGGTGGCAGTGGTGATGGGATTTGTTAGTTGTAACGTAATGTAGTTATAAGTAGTGTAAGGTCAACGAGAAAGTCTACGTACGATTATATGACGCATCCATTGTATTAATGAGGAAAGAAGCACACCAGCTACTACTACTAACTAAAATTGTTTACTCGGCAATTTGGAAAGTGGTGGATTTAAAGGCAAGACCAAAGAGAACTTTTTCTGTTTTTTGTAGAAATGAGAGAGTATAACATTTGTCCTTATATTAGAACGAAAAGTATTTTTGATTTAGCTATGGCAAATGCAAAACTCGTCACTATCTTCCGGCGTGTTTTATAATGTTCATCCTCATTGCATCATTATGTCACTAAGACTCTCAGTCTAAAGAATTGTCTTTTAAAGTACGTGTATGTGAACATTTATATTGGTAGTAGGCAAAATGTGCTTTTTCCTTCAATACTATAATATTTGCCATTGCAGAAATTAATTAAGTCCCAGAGAGGTAGGTATGTACACGATATATCGCAAAAACAAATAGAACGATTTAATTACGAAAATAATGTATAGATGCTAACAAAAGTTCAGTATGTCTGGTCACTGAATGTACAGATGTGCCATAATAATGAATACGGTAATACAAATATACACTAAAAGTACGAACTAACTCGTCAGTTGTATATTAATCTGCTGACAAATGACTGTGAGAGTTCAGAGGGGCCATATCTGAATAATTCCGAATTTTTTGAGGGGTAAGCGTTCTTAATTGATTCTCTCAGTAGTATATAATCTATAGTAATAAACCAATGATAGTACACTTTCTCGTATATCACAAGAGAACCACATAAACATGTGGCACTACTTTTTTCAACACAAATTTTTTAAAGTGAAAATTCCACAATATGGCTTTAATAATAGAGTTTTTGGATGCATACCTGCACAGAGCACATATAAGTAGGTGTGTATTCTAACTAGCGTTTATTAAATATGAGGTATAGTTAACGATCGTAATACAAAATTTGTCTGTGCCTTTGCAATTATCAGAATGTATCCTTCCTAATAGAAGTAAAATGAGACACGGTAATAATAACATATTAATCTAGTAACAATTACTCATGTACTCTAAACTTATTTCCGAACTCCTCACTAAAATACGGATAGCAGAAATAATATTATTATGAACACTTTAATGGTTTTATGCAAAAATCATGTGATTTCGATAGATTCCACTAGGACTAGAAGTTTTCTCAGGAAACACAATTTCGCCAAGTGGTGGTGGTGTGGTGTTCGGAAGTTGAAATTGAAATGCTTCCATAATGCAAGCTACGTAATTTGTATTCTATATCCTATTTACTTTATTGAAATTTAAAATGACATATCTATAAGTACTCTAATCGTTGCATAAAACCTTCGCAATCATAAATTTAAGGTTTTAGATTTTCCAGCTCGTGCTGAGATGTATTTTGAATTATTGTTAAGTTGGAAATTATTAAGGGACATAACTAGCTACTGTAGTAGGTAGTAGTGTAGTAGATAATTCATCATACCTGTCAGTCAATGCCGTAGCCGTTTGGTGCTTATCATCAGGCATACTTGAAAAAAGATTAAATAGTTGGGGTTTTCTTATAGAATTAGATGTAGTAGAGGCAGCAGAAAATAGCTATTAATATGCTACTAACATATAGAGGAACAATTTCAAAATTTTGGCTTGCCAAATTCAAATTTATTTTAGTACAAGTGACTCTATTAATAGTTAAGTCCTGTAATGTAATCACATCTGTATCTGTTGCGTAATACAAAATAGTGAATTCTTAATATTATATATAATAGTAACTAATTATCTTATTTTTGCTGATAATAATAACTTTAATAACAAAAGGTAATATTTATATATATAATAGCCTTAAAATTGTTTTTCCGTCAATATATCATTTCATGTTCATTTATTGCCTGGCATATAAGTATGCCTTTGAAATTTTGGATCGTGTAATTGTGTCGAACTAATAACAGTATGTATGATATTGATAAATCATAATTTTCCCATCATTGAAAGTGTTTCCGAAAAGCAGTGTCTTGAAGGCTGGTGGAAACACTTAAAATCTCTATGTATTTCCGATGTTTTAAAATGTCTTATAAAATTTCTGTACCCAAAAAGGGATTTAGTTTTTGTCATTTCTGTTTCAGTTTTTTCTATTCTTCTGCAATTTTGCCATACATACCACATACATATATCATTTGTGTAATAGTTTTAATTCTGCTAGAAACTTGTACTTTACTGTGAAATGTGAATTGAGCGTTAATTGAATGACTGTAATGGTGTAATATGTTCGGCATTAGTTAGCATAAGTTTATTGTTTTAACCTTTATTGTTTGTGCTGTGTTATATAGAATTTCCGCATTGCATAATATTTACATTCCAGATCATAATGAATGTATTGTCGTGGTACACATAAATCTTATTAAAAATGTTACAATGTTACTTTAATGAATGTGCTATATTGCTACAGTTATCTGCGACCATTTATTTACCTATCATTTAAAAACTACTACATGTATTAATTTATCCCATTTTATACTCAATGCGCATTTCTTAAATGGTACTATATACTCTTCACGCTAAATTACACTTTAATATACACAAATATCTATCATTCTTGCAAAATTCTGTTGTTAAAACACAGTTTTTTTTTAAATCGTTGCAGTTTTGTCAATTAATATGTGGAATGTGTTTTTCAAATTGTCATAATACTGTTGCAGTATTTTCATGTTCTGGTTCTGATCCACCAGACATTATATTACCGTTAAAGAAGGGCAATTAGATTAAATAAATACATCAACTGACCAATTTCGTTTATGCAATTCGGCATTCGTAAATGCAAAATAACAATATTGAATTATCGAAATATGTATATATCGTTCTATGACAAGTTTTAAGATATTATTTGTGCCATATTCATGAAGACAAAACAATCGAATTTCTAATTATTATCTATTCATTACGCGACTCATGGTGTTAATAAATCTTAGAAATTGCAGCATTGTATTACACGCTAATTGAATTTAGGATTCCATTCCACCCATTATAGGTGCATAATATTCATGGTAAAAATGCCTAGTAAGACGGAAACCTCAATCTACTTAAAACGCTCATTTTTATTCAGAGAAACCAACAAAAAGAAGTGTTTATCTCCACTTGTAATGATAATATACATAAATACATACATAAATACATTCGCTGTCATTTAGGTCACAATGGTGTAACAATTTCATAACAATTCGGAGAACAATAAATTAGTGATCATTCAATGTACATGTATTTATAATTGCCTTTTCCCATTTACAACAATAAACAAATTTTTTTCATTACTCTTCAATGTCAATATTTATTGTACTCATAGCCTTCCCATAATAATGTGTCATAAATTAGAATAGACTTATTTTTTGGCTTCTTTCAAAGAGAATTGTTTGCTTTCCTACTACAAGTCTACGAAAATATAGTTTGGGTTTTTTCTTAACATTTGCGTTACCTCATTTGAATTAGCTACAGTTTTGTGCGATATTTGAGGTGCAGGTGTAATTTACAAAAGTACAAATAAGATGAAGTAAAGTGAAGTATTCAAACTGCTTCAAATGAATTAGAAGTTTAGAAGTTTGGTGAATGTAATTACGTTTTGCAGCTCCCATTGTCTTGATCAACAGTGAAGCAAAATATTATTGATATTCAGAATACAGTGCATTAAATGTTTCATGTTTTTGCTCTCCAGAATTCCCTTTCCGAATTTTGTCAATAGTATAAG
>JAAAYG020047552.1:0-11844 GCA_009936455.2 Tomocerus minor
AAATAGAACACTCGTAATCCAAAATCATTTCGTGCACACTTCGAATGTGACGCTGGAGTGTTTCCTTGCATTTCGCTCTATAGCCACAATGCTCACATACGTTATTCCTTTCCTTTTCATGGTTTACTTCATGTGCCCGTAGTCTCCTTGTATTTTGAAATTTCTTGCCACAAATCATGCACATACATTCCTCTTCTTCGTGATTTAGGGAGTGGGTGTTCAACTGTTTCATCGTAGCAAACGAAGTACCACAAATACCACACGTGAATTCCTTCTCCCCGTGATTTATCATGTGATTCTTGAAACCGCCAGGGGTTTGAAGCTCTTTCTTGCAAATGGGACACTCAAATACAGGTCGCTTCCCTTCGTGTACAACTGAAAAGAACATATGTAATCACATTTCAGCTAAAAGTATTCAACGTTCTCTAAATTAAAAAATACTGCAGAAAAATCTTGCAGAAAAATAAAACATTCAAATAATTCAGGAAAATTCTTTATTATTCAGAGTAATTAATTCTCGCTTACTCTCTAACAAGTTAAAACTAAAACCCAATTTCGGGCGGCAAATCGTATCGGTTTTTTGAAATCAAAAGGTGAATCCAAATAAAAATGACTATAGAATAAACGAAATTATTTTAAATTAATTATTTTGACCTTGAAATACCAATGTGGAAAACTGGAAATATTCTTTTAATGACATAAGTTACTTGCAGATATAAAAAAGCTTTCAAATTTCGAACCTCAAAAATTGAGCTTCACACAATTCCAGGAATTAATAAATGTTTGGCAAAACAATAAATTGATATAAAATATAAAATATCTAAATTATTAATTTCAGAATTCCCGATTAATGTCGCCAAAAATGTTAAGAAACAGCATTTCTTATTCGATATTGGATTGGAAAGGATATTCGAAGTGATAATTCCAAACAACGTTTATTTGGGTAAGAGAGCAAATCAAAATGTTACCTTTTGAAAGGTCCCTGGATAAGACGTATGATTTGTTGCAGGCTGATATTTGAACATTAAATTGTCGCCTCCCATCGCCACTATGATGCAGTCTTTTGTGGCGTTTCAAAAGATGTTCCGACAAAAAGGATTTGGAACAGAGGCTACAGGAATACACCTTTCCGTTGTGCATATTTTCATGTCGTATTAGGGCTAAACGGCTTTGAAAACTCAGATTACATTTCGAGCAGCTGAAATCTTTATGTGTTTTTAAATGACTGTTCAAACGCATTTTAGTTTTCCAAATTTTGCCACAGACATTGCACATGTGGCTTCCCTTGTCTGCAGACGAGTGATAATTCTCTACATGCTCCTTAAACAGATTTCTATAATTAAATCCTCTTCCACAGGACGAACATCTGAAACGCTTTTCATGCTCTCCTCGGTGGCTTAACATATGACCATGTATATGATATATGTCCGTTGGTCTCCCACAAATCTTGCACTCACGTTTTATTTTCTCTTTCTTTTCTTTTTCAAGTTGAAGACTGCGTTTTGGCATTTCGGAAATGTTCGATGTTCTGGATACATATTTCCTGAATTTTTAAGAAATATAAAACTATTAACCCCAAACAATGATTATTTCATTAAATTATAACACGATGCACTCAACAATTAAAGGATAGTGCTTTAAACTACAAAGACCAACTACTGTTAAGATAATGTATCAAAGCTCAAAAATAATTGAAACATTGGCATCCATAAATATTAGGTAAAATTATTTAATAATGCGTATTATTATTAATTATAAAATGCTTTTTAAAAATCTTGATTAACCTTTTGATTGAAGAAGCACTTTCTTCCGCTTTTTTAACCCTTCGCAGATTGTTGATAGCTTTTATGGCAGATTTCCTCTTGCCCAACATAGAAGACTTTTTGACTGGATTAATAACTTGACCAGTAATATCAAATTGAAGCTCTGAAAATGTTAATTTACATTTGAATTACAAAAGCTGCAAAATTAAACGTGGTTCTTATTTCAGATAAACATAATCAATCTCACTGTGTAAAAGAACGCGTGGAAAATAATTTGAGACACATTCTTTGGCGCTATCAACAGTATTTACGCCCAGCGACAAAGGATCCTCCTCATTTCCGTCCGAATGATCCAATTCCCAGTCTGTTATTAAAAATCACAATTTGAAATTGAATTTAGTACATTAAACATAATAACGTTGCCTGTGTTATTCGCAAAAGTTTTGAACTTGTAAACAAAACGGAATTATCCATATATAGAAAAATACTATTATGCTAATGTTGTTCAGCACAATAAAAATTTAAATATAGTTAGGCATATACACTACGTAATAAACAGTACTAAAAAGCACTTGTTTGCATACCACTGAAAATCTGCACAGGAGACGGAACTGGCTCTTTATGTTTTATGTCACTGCTTTGAAGTGCATCAGATGGAAATAACTGCGTTAACGGCGAATCAGCGTCTAAATAATTACTCAAGTCGTTATTTCTGTCGCATAAATGTGAGAAATAATCAATATCCACTTTGTTGATGCCCGTATCCAGCACCACAGTCCACAGGTGCATATATGAGTAAATTAATTTAACTTATTTCAAACCCCAAAAGTTAAATATGCAATTTTCTTTACAGACAAAATCTCAATCAGATCATTAACCTCAAAAAATCTGTCAGAAAATATGAAGCGCAACCAAACACTGAAAATAATATATTTCAAATTAGAAATGAATGTAATGATTGATGAAACTCACCATAGAAATCCAATCGAGGAACCAAAACAGATTTTCGGCTCCTTTTCCTGACTTGGGAACTTGTTTTTGGGAGATTATTGTGTATTTGACCATCAAATCTTAACTCAGCAGAACAATTGTTTTCAGATCTCGTTTCCAAATTCCCATTTAATTCAATATCATTGTCTTCTTCAATACAATCTACGTCGTCTTTGATAGAGATGATATCTTCAACTTTAATTTCCTCTGCATATTCCGAAAGTGTAGAAACGCGCTCATTTATTTCAATTGTGAACTTTTCTGTGAGGCCGTCTAACACTTTATCGATCTTCATCAGCTGTTTGTTTAAATTGTGAACTTTTTCGGCGGATCTCAAACATTTCAGGCACAGTTTGGAAGAATGTTTTGCCGGGGAAAACCGTTCATTATAATTTCCCCGAATTTTGTCTTTTAAAAGTTTTTTACAGCATGCAATGAGATCTTGGTTATTGCTCAGAGTATGTTCGTCATTGTTGTTGTCCTTCTCTACTGTAGTCAAACAAAAGAAACAATATGAAGCTTCCTGTGGACGAGTACACGATCTGTCCATTTTGTGAGGATGATGTCAAACTGTAAATATATAGAAATAAATATTGTTACATGATACATAAACATTCTTTTATAAATGAAAAATGCTTTAAAATGTAATAATATTTTTACCTTTTCTAAAATAAATTTGGTATTGGTTTACTGCAGTTGACAGTTCCAATATCAAAGTAACAATGTCAGAGGTTCATCCAAATCATTTTATGTTTTTCAAAAGTTCTTCTTTTACTAATATTGCATCACATAAAAAATTGGCGCTTTTACAGCTTCGTGGCTTTGAGTGTGATGTTGCACGAATGTAACTTGTTACCCCTCTGAGATTCTGAGATCCAGCAAACTACCAAAATGAAAGATTGTTTCCAGGGCCTTTACCTCAAAAACATTGTTCTAAAACAATAGATGGTAAGAACGAAGTAACAAAGATGCAAATGTTAGATTGACAACTGACATGATTAGGTGAACATGTGTCCGAACAAATCCAAACAATTAATAATAAACTATTCAAATAGCTGTAAATCAGAGTGACGTAATGCCATGTCAAATGTCTAATGTCAAATGTCAAATATCAAATGTCCAATGTCAAATATCCAATGTCAACTGTCAAATGTTCTATCAACAGTGAGTGAGTGCAGCAAGTATGAAGAAGTGTAATTTTTTTTAGGTCATGACTCTGTAATGGTAGTGACCCCATAATAGAACTTGGTCTTCCTTTTGACCTCCAGATGACACTCAGAAAATTTGAACGTTGTACTTTAATCAGTTCAAAAGATATCGTGCACAGGGACTGACGGACGGACGGACAGACAGGCAGGCACAACAGATGCATACATAGCGACTACGTCACTCTGAATAAACTATTCAAACAGCTATACAACAGAGTGACGTGTTCCTCTGTACCATCAGTGTTCGCCTTCTCCCACCTTTTACTCATTTCTCCCACCCACCCGGGATAAAGTGGGAGAAAGTGGGAGAAACAGGAGAAAGTACCTATATGCGTATTAAATTACCATTGAGTTATTTTAGTAACACAAACATGAATTTCACACTATTCAATTCAAAATAGAATATTTTACTGTCGCATATAGATTTATACAACATTTGCCTCTGAAGTTGCATTTTCGTCTGCCTGAGACTGGTAAATTTATTTGAAATACATTCCTCTGATTGGTAATTACTACGACAAAAATTTATATGATTTTCAGTAGAAAGATTTTTATGCAAAATACTTATTGCTGCTAGGTATCCCCTGGACGGCAGCAGGTCAAAAGAGCTACACAGAAAGACTTACTGCAAAAAGACCGATGAAATAACACAATAAGACCTACTAGCATTAATGCCTACTTGCAATAAGACCTACATGTATGCATTATATAAGATCTACTCGTTAACACCTACAGCTGTAACACCTACAAGAATAAGACCACTCATTAACACTTACGACAATAACACCAACTAGAGAATTATAATATTAGTTGATTTCATACACAACCATTTTAAAACGAACGAATTAACTGTGAACGAAGTAAAACGCATAAATTCTAGGCGTGAAAACTGAAACTTGGCCGTTTAGTCCACACGGTTTTTTTAAGTAGTCAATTTCCAGTTTTTCCTCTACATTACTATCCCAGTTATTTTTAACTGATTAACTAAAACAAGTCAATTTTAGTGTGTTATTGCTGTAGATGTTAAGGAGTAGAATAGGTGCTCCACCTCCCATTTCTAACAGTGCGTTTCTCCCACCCACCCGGTGGAGGGAGTACACTGTGTACCATGCTGGTTGAAACTAGACTAAATATGAAAATTCAGTTTACGTAAAAAGTGTCAAATGTTGTATCAACAGTGAATGATTGCAGCAAGTATGAAGAAGTGTAAATTTTTTGTTCAAACGCTCCAAGTGCAATTATCTGATTGATAACAGTAAATAAAACAAGATAAACATTTTTGTGTAAAAACATTTGTTAAAACTTTATGTTTTCTTAAACTAGGAAAATTTGAAAAAAATAGTCAAGCACATGGATATATTTGAAATGCTGAGCATATGAAACGGAAAACTACGGAGTGCCAAGACTGTTGGAGTGACCACTAAAAGGTAAACACACTTTCGGCGTCTGTAATAATATTATAGCATTGTTATTAACAATCCTGTGATAAAATATTGAACAATGTATCCAAAAATTATCTCTTCCATTAGCTATTTCTACTTGAATAAATTTCTATTTCTTACATTATTTATTCTTGACAATGTAATATTGTGTAGTTTTTTTAATTTCTCTCATACATTCACGGTGGGCAAAGTTAACAGTTGCTTCATTAAATATTGAGGAAGAATTTTCCTATGTTTATTAAAAGTGCACACTTGACATTTGTGGGGAAGTTCTTGACCCGGGTGATCATTGGCGACAAAAAGTTAACATGTTAATCTAATAAAGAAAAGCTTGCATTATATCGAGAATCGTATTAGCCACCAAAATATTAATTAATGGACCATTTATTACAAGGCATTATTTATTTAATCTTTGCTGTCCGGTACAACTTCAATAGAAAATAAACACTACTAAATATAAAGAGATACGGAATTTATTTTACATTAAATGTAATTTGTATACAGACATAAGAGACAGAAATAATTATTATAACCACAATGATTTATTCCTAACTATTTCATTTACTACATTAAACATCTAATTATTAAACATTTAGTTATTAAATATTTATTAAATTAAAGATTTAAAATTGTTGAAAGCATTCAAGTTAGATTTCCATACTACTAATTTTTTTTCAATCTGCACTTTCTCTAAGAAGGCTTAAATAATTTCTTCTGTAAAACTGCCTGGGGTACAAAAATAAGTTTTAAATCTTTCTCCTAGAGGTTGATAATTTAGCTAAATGAAGCCTTGTGATCAACGTGGAAACAAACGTTCTGCACGAAGATGTCAGGTAGGAAAACTAATGGGAGGATTAGCTTTTGGTAAATGATCCATTTAATATTATATTAAATGTGGGTTTCAACCAATCTCTTACAATTGGATGAAATAGCATATAATAATTTTATGTCTGCATTGATAATAGTAATTCATTCATTCATGAATTATTATACAATGTATCCATAAATTCTCTGTTTCATTAGTTACTTCTACTTGAATCAATTTCCATATTTAGTACATTAATTATTCGTGTCATTATAATATTATTTTTTGTTTCTCTCATAAACCACGAGAAAAGTTAACAGCTGCTTCATTAACTATTGAGCATGAATTTTCCTATGTTTACTTAAAGTGCTGTGGTCTGAGAATTTCTTGGCACAGACGGTACAGGAGTAGGGCTTTTCTCCCGTGTGGATTCTAATATGCGTTTTCAACTGATCGGACTGCTTGAATGCCTTTGGACAAAAAGTGCACTGAAACGGCGTCTCTCCCGTGTGAATCCTCTCGTGTTTTTTTAGATTACATTTCTGATGGAAGCGCTTTGAACAGAAAGAGCATTCGAAAGCCTTTTCATTTGTGTGCACCTTCTCGTGAAGTTTCAAATAGGCTTTCAAGGCAAATCCCTTTCCACATAAAGAGCATTCGAAAGGCTTTTTATTCGCGTGTATTTCCTCGTGTTTTGTCAAATTGAATTTCCCGGCAAAACTTTTCCCACAAAAAGAACATATGAACGGCGTCTTTTTCATGTCGGAGTCTTTTTTTCTTTCTTTTGTGTTCGCTGTTCTTTCTTTTGTGTTCGCTGTTCTTTCTTTTGTGTTCGCTGTTCTTTCTTTTTTCGTCACTTGTTTTCTTCTTTTTTCAACGAGGATGTTTTTTCCACACTCGTCATTCAAATGCTCTTTCAACAGGAATGGGGAGCTGAGAACGATAAAGCACACTTGACATTTGTAAGGGATTTCTTCGCCGGGATGATCATTGGCGACATGACACAATAAATCACAGCGACTCTCAAAGCATATCTTGCAATGCACACACCTTAGAATATAACGAGTTAAGCTTTCCTTTTGACTTTCTTTAGTGTGTCTGTGCAATTCTAGAGCATTGCTGAATTTATTGAAGCATTTGTCACAATCTGCAAACTGTTGCGTGTACGCCGTGTGGAAATAGATCTGGTGTAATCTCAAGCAATTGGGATCTGTGAAATTATTGTCACAAATATTGCAGTTGAAGGTAGCCTTTGTGTCTCGCATTGTTTTGTCTTGATGTGCCCTTTCGTGTTTTAGACAGTTGGGTTTCTGGGTGAAGCCCTTCCCACAAATAGAACACTCGTAATCCAAAATCATTTCGTGCACACTTCGAATGTGACGCTGGAGTGTTTCCTTGCATTTCGCTTTATAGCCACAATGCTCACATACGTTATTCCTTTCCTTTTCATGGTTTACTTCATGTGCCCGTAATCTCCTTGTATTTTGAAATTTCTTGCCACAAATCATGCACATACATTCCTCTTCTTCGTGATTTAGGGAGTGGACGTTCAATTGTTTCATCGTAGCAAACGAACTACCACAAATGTCACACGTGAATTCCTTATCCCCGTGATTTATCATGTGATTCTTGAAACCGCCAGCGCTTTGAAGGTCTTTCTTGCAAATGGGACACTCAAATACAGGTCGCTTCCCTTCGTGTGCAACTGAAAAGAACATATGTAATCACATTTCAGCTAAAAGTATTCAACATCCTCTAAAGTAAAAAATACAGCAAAGTCTTGCAGAAAAATAAAACATTCAAATAAATCAGCAAAATTCTTCTTTATTGCTTATCGCTTACTTTCTTACAAGTTAAACGTTGAAACCCATTTTCGGACGGCAAATCGTATTGGTTTTTTGAAATCAAAAAGTGAAGTCAAATAAAAATGACTATAGATACTGACTATTCCACATTATGCGAATTAAAAAAAAATACTTCAAGCCTAACGAATGGATAAATGTCTGTGAATAACCGAAATAATTTTAACTTAATTATTTTGAACTTGAAATACCAATGTGGAAAATTGGGAATATTATTTTAATGACATAAGTTACTTTCAGGTATAAAAAATCTTTCAAATTTCGAACCGCAAAGATTGGGCTTCACACAATTCCAGGAATTAATAAATGTTTGGCAATACAATAAATTCATTGCTGATACGGATATCTAATTAATTAATTCATTTCAGAATTCTCGATGGATATCGCCAAAAATGTTAAGAAACAGCATTTCGGGGATATTCGAAGCGGTAATTCCAAACTACGTTTATTTGGGTAAGAGCAAGAGGGGTAAATCGACATGGAAATAAGGATTTTTCTTACTAAGGTGGCGAAAATTCGGGATTTCTTTGGAAATCTACTGGGAGAGAAACAAACTATTTGCCTGTAATATTTTTCATTGCATAAACGTACTAAGGTTAATGCCTGTCGCTCAGCCTAGTAATAATTTGTTTGCTGCCCCAGTATACTCGGGACCCTTTCAATGTAAATAGCTGAAATTTCGTCACCTCTGTAAGAAAAATCCTTATTTCCATGACGATTTATCCTCCTTGAGTAAGAGAGCAAATCAAAATGTTACCTTTTGAAAGGTCCCTGGATAAGACGTATGATTTGTTGCAGGCTGATTTTTGAACATTAAATTGTCGCCTCCCATCGCCACTATGATGCAGACTTTTGTGGCGTTTCAAAAGACGTTCCGACAAAAAGGATTTGGAACAGAGGCTACAGGAATACACCTTTCCGCTGTGCATATTTTCATGTCGTATTAGGGCTAAACGGCTTTGAAAACTCAGATTACATTTCGAGCAGCTGAAATTTCTATGTGTATATAAGTGAACCCTCAAACGCTTTTTAGTTTTCCATCTTTTGCCACAAAAATTGCAGACATAGCTTCCCTCGTCTACCGACGAGTGATAATTCTCTACGTGGTCCTCAAACATTTCTTTATAATTAAAGCCTTTTCCACAGAACGAACATCTGTAGCGCTTTTCATGCTCCCCGCGGTGGCTTAACATATGAGTGTTCAAATTTATTACGTTCGTAGGTCTCCCACAAATCTTACACTCAGCTTTTACTTTCTCTCTCCTTTGTTTATCAAGTTTACGCTTATGTTTCGAAATTTGGGAAATCAGCGTCTTCAATTTTGTCTTCTTTTTATTCCTACTTCCAATTTTATGTTGTGTTGCCGTGGAAATCTGCGTCTTCAAGTCATTAGTAATGTTACAAGGACTCTGTTTATGATTTAACAGACTTTGAAATTCACTGAACTGTTTATTACAAGTAAAACACATTAGATTAGTTAGTTCGTATGATGTCACTGGCAAAGAAATCAAATTTAACGAGCTCGGAGCTAAGGCGCTACTTTTTGCTGTTCTGGACACATATTTCCTGAAAATTTGAAGAAATATACAAATATTAACCCCAAACAATGATTATTTTATTAAATTATAAGGCGATGCACACAACAATTTAAGGATAATGCATTAAGCTACAAAGACCAACTACGGCTAAGATAATGTAACAAAGCTTAAAAATAATTGAAACATTAGCATCCATAATTATTAGGTAAAATCATTTAATAATGCGTATTATTATTAATTATAAAATGCTTTTTAAAAATGTTGATTAACCTTTTGATTGAAGGGTTACTTTCTTCCGCTTGTGCAACCCTTCGCAGATTTTCCACAGCTTTTATGGCGGATTTTCTCTTGCCCAACATAGAAGACCCTTTGACTGGATTAATAACTTGGCCAGTACTATCAAATTGAAGTTCTGAAAGATTTAATTTAGATTTCAATTAGTAAAGCTGCAAAACTAAGTGTAGTAAGTTATATAAAATGTAACATAATCAATCTCACTGTGTAAAAGAACGCGAGGAAAATAATTTGAGATACATCCTTTGGCGCTTTCAACACTATTTACGCCCAGCGACAAAGGATCATCCTCATTTCCGTCCGAATGATCCAATTCTCCGTCTGTTTTTAAAAACACCAATTTCGAATTGAATTTATGACAGTCAACGTATTAAGGCATATACACTACGTAATAAACAGCACTAAAAAGCACTTGCATACCACTGAAAATCTGTATAGGGGACGGAACTGGTTCTTCATGTTTTATGTCACTGCTTTGAAGTGCATCAGATGTAAATAACTCCGGTATGGCATCCGTTAACGGCGAATCTGCGTCTAAATAATTACTAAACTCGTTATTTCTGTCGCCTAAATTTGAGAAACAATCAATATCAACTTTGTTGATGCCCAAATCCAGCACTGCAGGCGCTCTGAGTAAAGTAAATTAATTAAACTTATTTCAAACCCCAAAAGTTAACTATGCTATTTTTTTTTACAATAGACAAAATCTCAATAAGATCATTAACCACAATATATTTAGCCATAATGTCAGAAAATATGAAGCGCAACCAAACACTGAAAATAATATATTTCAAATTAGAAATGAATGTAATGATTGATGAAACTCACCATAGAAATCCAATCGAGGAACCAAAACAGATTTTCGGCTCCTTTTCCGGACTTGGGGACTTGTTTTTGGGAGATTATCGTGTATTTGACCAGCAAATCTTAACTCAGCAGAACAATTGTTTTCAGATCTCGTTTCCAAATCCCCATGTAATTCAATATCATTGTCTTCTTGAATACAATCTACGTCGTCTTTGATAGAGATGATATCTTCAACTTTAATTTCCTCTTCATATTCGGAATGTCTAGAAACGCGCTCACTTACTTCAATTGTGAACTTTTCTGTGAGGCCGTCTAACACTTTATCGATCTTCATCAGCTGTTTGCTTACATTTTGAACTTTTAAGGCGGATTTCAAACAATTCACGCACAGTGTGGAAGAATGTTTTGCGGGGGAAAACCGTTCATTAGAATTGCCCCGAATTTCGTCTTTTAAAAGTTTTTTACAGCATGCAATGAGATATTGGTTATTGCTCAGAGTATGTTCGTCATTGTTTTTGTCCGTCTGTACTGGAGTCAAACAAAAGAAACAAAGGGAAGCTTCCTGTGGACGAGTACACGATCTGTCCATTTTGTGAGGATGATGTCAAACTGTAAATAGAAATAAATAATGTTACATGATACATAAAAATTCTTTTGAAAATGAAAGATGTTTTAAAATGCAATATTATTACCTTTTCTAAAATAAATTTGGTATTGGTTTACTGCAGTTGACAGTTCCAATATAAAAGTAACAATATCAGAGGTTCTTCTTTTGAAACTTTAAAGAATATGTCCTTCGCTTCCTAATTTCGAGTGACAGGAACTTGACATCCTAATCATTTTATGTTTTACAAAAGTTCTTCAGTTCTTCTTTTATTTATATTGCTTCACATCAAAAATTGGCGCTTTTACAGCTTCGCGGCTTTGAGTATAATGTTGCACGAATGTAACTTGTTACCCGTCTGAGATCCAGCAAACTAACAAACTGAAAGATCGTTTCCAGGGCCTTCACCTCAAAAAAATATTACATTGTTCCTCGTACTCTCGTCTAGTCCTATGGGAGCGTCCATATATTACGAAGACCATTTTTTCCCGATTTTTGACCCCCCCTCCCCCCTGTGAATGCACTGGAGAC
>JAAAYG020047563.1:0-11840 GCA_009936455.2 Tomocerus minor
TTTTAAACAAATATTGTTCCCTATTATTCAACAGCCAACCTTAATAAGATAAAACCTATTTGATTAATTTATTTGTTGGGGCATTGGAAGTAAAAAAGTATTTTTTCACATTTCATTCTCTTTCAACAAAAATTGTAATGTTGTTTTTATCCTAGGCACGCGACCGCTCTGAGCCGTTGCGCGCCTACGATAAGTGATTTAGTTAAAACGTTGCCATATTCGAAATCAGCGTTATTCATTTGTTTTAAAATTTTGAATTTAAATTTTTGTTTTCAACTTTTCTTTCTTAACTTTATTTATAGTTGCTATGAACACACATTTTGACTAAGCTGAATTTCTGCTCCTCATATAGCGATTTATTCCATTTCGAGGAAATAGAATGCCCGAAAACGAAGACCATTACTAACACTGGGTTCCATTAGTATGCAAATTATAAATTTAGACTTTCTATTTATACTTAGGAATTAATTTCGTGTTCCTTTTAATATCGAATTGCAAGTAAACTGTAATACTCTTAATTTCATTGCTCTATTTTTACTTTAGTTGTACATTTTTTATGGCTAAAATCACTTCACTTTTCTAATTAGTCATTTACTATTAATATCAACTTCTTTGAGACTATCTAAATAAATGCAAAGTGTTTAACCTATAATGTAAGTAATTATTTTAACAATTAGAATGTCGAAAGTTAAGAACCTAATTGAATTTGAGAAAATGAATATGTTTGAAGCTACTGATGACTTTATCCAAAAGATTATCTATTTGCACGAAAAAATATTTTCATGGGGTTTTCAGGTAGACGAAATGAAATACTAAAAGCCAAATAATTGTTTGTTTCACCTCATACATGAAGTAATAATTTCGCAATAACTTCTATTATAGTGGAGAATGCCTTTTGCAATGGATAGGCAATTTAACAAAGTAGATCATTTTAAAAACGTAAAAAATGCATTTATTTCTTATTACAGAGTATTGTGAACGACATGAACAATATTCAACTGGGTGGTTAGAACAGAATATTATTTAAAAATATCGTTTTACATGTAATGAACACAAGGTATAGGAACAGCACATGATCCAATATCCAATCCTCACTTACTCATCAGTTGGATGGGCAACAGTGCTCAGGATTTTGCCAAAATGGATATGTTTGGCAAGCAGTTGATTAACAGTAGCGTCGCTTTCACCTTTCTCTCCCACAAGCGCCTTTTGATCCAACTCGTCCCCCAGACCAGTATTTGCATTTTGCTCCTTAGGAGCTACTATGACAGGTTTAGAACGAGAGGCTCCTGACATTAGCTTTCTTCTCTTGAGCCCCCCAGGTTTGCTTTGCTAAAAAAGTAATATGATATTTAGCTTCAATTTCAAAACAAAACAATAATAAAATATTAATACAAACAGTATACAGTATCGTAGCATTGATATAAATACTGTATGAAAAGCGTAATATTGAAAAGCTGGATAAGTATTAGTTAGGTACCAATATTACATGGGCTTTCTTATTAATAGCATGCACATCCACATACTACTAATTGTTTATTTCATTTCAAGTTATTCCATAATTTAAAAATCCGCTGTTCAATTCAGCTTCACACTACATTTCCACTCAATCATATTATCCTATTCATAGCGTAAATTAAATTTGGCTGAGTTTCAAGCTTAAAACCTTTAGTGCAATCATAAAGAACATAATTTCGTATTAGCCATACATTTATGTATATAGTTTAATCTATAACGGAAGGCTATAGCCAAAATTGTCAATAAATAAGAATAATATTAATAATAGTAATATAGTTTAATATGAACATAAAATGCTAGTACCATCACTACTTGGCTCGCGGCGACCTTTTTTATTTCTTTCTTGAGTTTGTTATCCAACTTTGAGATGCGTTTTTCCAGGTTATTAACTTTTAATTTTTGATTATGCTTCCATGTCACAATGTATGAGAGTACCTTGTTACATTCCATTTCAATCTGCTTTTTAGAAGCAGCATTTGCATCCAATTCCACATTTTGGGTGGCGGCAAGCTGGGATCGACGATATGGACTCCGAATTATGCTACATAATCGTTCCAAAAAATCTGTTATGAAACAATGGTGTCTAGAAACTTCTTCTTTAATTTTCTCCAGGGAAGCTAGAGTTTTTTCTAAATCCATTTCCAACTCTTTTTGTTTGTTCACGGTACTCCGTAACTTCTCTTTAATGATCTGCATGTAAATTTATTAACCATTTATAACCATTAATATCAAATTTAATTTCACCAAGTCGCATTGAGATTTTTTCTGCATTTTGAACTTACCTCTGAAACGTTGTTGCCAATGTCAAATACAGTTTTCAATTTATCACATAGATCTTTGACAACTGCACTAGTGTCTTGACCCATTGCTTTGATAAAACAGTCTAACTCTGTACTATATGCTTGATGAACCATCAAAATTTGACCGATTTCTACGCAAAAAAATCAAATAACAAATAATAAAGTAACCGGTAAAAGATGAAAGAAGAATCAATTTACTATTAAGTTTTACCATATTTTAGTAGTACATTTATGTAAAAAACTAGTGATATAGATCTTTAAACAGTAAATTCCCAGTCTAGATTTTGTTAAGATATTTGAATTTTTCAAGCATTAATAGTTAAATGACTGTTGTAGCTAAATAAATAATGATCATTAAAGTAAATTCAAGAAGTATTTATCAAAAAAAAGTGACTGACCTGCATATTTGTCCTGCAGAGACTTTTTTTCTTGTATGCACGAGTTGTACACACAGAGCAGCAAAGCTTTCAGTTCTCTGATTTCTTCTTCATGTGTTTCCTTTACCATTTGCTCTTTTTCGCCCTGCATTTTATTTTTCGTAACAAGCTGCGAATTTTCGGTTTTAAGGCTTCTATTCTGAGCATTTGAAGTCGTTAATAGGCGATTTAATTCATCGATGTGGTGATCATAGGTATGCTAAAAATTAATCAGAGCAAATATATTGTTAAATATTTTGTAATATTTAAATATGGTTCTATAGAATTTTTGTAATTAAAAATGTCAAAAAATTTATATCTATTGAATTGCGTTGCTTGATTAATTGGCTTTAAGCATATCATAGAGCATCTACTTTTATTTCAATTGGTTACTGATACTCCAAACAACAGCATTCCCTGCTTTATTATTATTGTGTAACAAACTACATAATAAACAAACTAGACCGACAGTCAGTTAGCATTTTCAAGTCTGGTAATATGAAGTACAAATAGTTCACAAAAAATAATTGCAAAAAATTTCAGTAATCACATTACTGGGAATTATATAGAAAGGAGATAGATTTTAAAAAAGATTAATTTTATGTAGGTCGTTGTTTTATGGGTCTGCATTATATGTGTAATGTTAATAGTTCACGTTTGGGCAACTAGATAATAGTACGGGAATAGTAGAACGTAGAAAAGCAAAAGTAGATCACGAACATAAAGGTTACGTAACTGAGGTGCAATTGTCAAAAAAATATTTACACAATAATTGGGAGAAAACAATGCTTTCTAGATTTGCTATTTTAGCTGGCGAACCAAGTAAACAAAAATAATGCATTTGTCTTATGCTTTATATTTCTAAGACTTGCCGTTCTTAAACATTCTTTATCGATCTTCTTCTTCTGCTCCTCACATTCCACTGTTTTCTCACCCAGCTTTGCTCGACAATAATCCAGTTCTTTTTGAAGGGCCTGTCAAATAGAATTGAAATCCATCTTAACAATTTTTGTAGAAACGTTACAGAAAAGTGGTTTCTGCAGTACTTTTACTTTCATAGAACGCATTGTATCTCCTTGTTATACTTAGTTTGGCCAGTTTGAATACAAACATGAGACTCTAAAGAATATAATGACTAACTGTGTTTTAATGTTTGTGTCTACTACATTCCATATACTTTCTGTACGACAACTTGCTTAGCGTCGCACAAATATAGAGTAAATACTATTATTTAGACGGAAATAATTCGTAGAAAATATCTTATTTAGAAACAAACATTTAAAAATTTGAATTTCTAATCACATAAATAATTTGTATGGTCAACAAATACAGCCCCTCTCAAAGCAGCAACATTCTAATGTTTAAGTAAGAAACTTTGGAATGAATGCTTTGATGCTGTGGGTAAGTACGGTACTCAGTACTTGGATCGTCATCCTTATCTTTGTTACAATAATATTATTTGCATTGTTAAAAGCATTTGGATCTCATTTTAGATTTTAATTCCCATTTTTTAAAACCCAATGACAACAATCTCTAGGTATCTATAACAGACACCACCGTTTCAAAAGAGCTGAGCAACTGTGAGACAAGTGGTTTTTGAGTGGCAGATGAAAGTAACGCACACCATATTGTAGCATACATGCATATAAAGTATATAACGTACCTTCTTTTCGTCTTCCAACACAGAGTTTTTAAGCAAAAGTTTTCTGTTTTCATCTTTTAGCTTATCAGCGTATTTCAACAGATGAGCTCCTTCTTTCTTCGCTTTCTGCACGAAAATAAAAGTTTTGATGCAATTTTTAGACAATAAGACTTCGCTCAATCTGAGTTGTTTATAAGCCTTTGTTTCTATTACCTACTTACGTTTCAGCAAGATTGATTCGAAATCAGAAAGACATAATATGGCTACCACTATATCTACGTCTTAATTTCCTTCTACTTGATTTATTAGTTCTAAGCAAAAATAGGCATACAACATAGTATACAACACAGTCAACCACTACCACCAGCTCCCTGCAGAGGCCAAATTCCCTACTCATCTCATCGCTTCTAAATAAAAACTGATGTCAGTGGGTTGTGTCTCATGTGTGCACTATGAAGAGGTGTTTGTTTGAAAACACGTAGACGCCTAAGCCAATAAGTCAGTGTTTTTTCATATTATGTGAGATATCTCATATATGTGTAATAGTTCATGATAACATGATCGTCCAAATAATAAGGACATATAAAGACAGATCAGAAATTCGAATATATTATAATAATTTAAGGCAGTCGAACCAGGTAGGCCAATAAATTCAACTTTTTACACACACGGTGTAGCCATGAAAAGATCATTTCAAAGCAGGGGAAAACTTTTGCTGGACACTGAAGAGTGGAAAATTTACTAGCAACATTACAAATGGCAAAAACAAGCTTTGATTAACTGTTTATATATTACATACCTACTTTTTAATATCTAAATATCATACTTCCTACTCCAAGGATACATAGAGCTTATAATTTTGAATACCTTATTCCTACTTTAGTACTAGATTTGATTGTAAACCGAAAACGGAAACATTAAATTTATGGACGTAAAATGACAACTGTACACTGAACTTTTTAATACTATAATTTGATTATTCATGCATTGGCTATTTGGTAGGGGAATTTTGTAGGTAAACTAAAATTTTAGATAGCTGATGTTAATCTGGCTATAACATATTGGTTGGGAGGAAACTAAAAGACATATTTATTAAATATTCAAATTGTTATATATGATGTCACATTACTTTTGACACATGTTATTCTCTAATTGCCTGACATGCGCCCCGTGGGTGACAGTGAGACTCAGAAATGTAAGGTAAATCGAGGAGGCCGAGAAATAAGAAAGACCATTTTTTGAGGCACCACATGCTTGGATGTTATACTACAATCAAAAGCTTCCTAAATATCCAGAATAAACCGCAACCATACCCTGGAAGCAACTTTATATCTTACATGCTCTATGCTGTGCACTCGTACATGTTGGAGCGGCATTCAAAAATGTTTAACATCGGCACTCAGAGTTCATTAATTCTTTAAATAAAATGTTACTATGAAGTTAAAAATTCTGGTAACAGGAATACAGGAAAATTCAACTAGAAATTCTAAATTACAGGTCAAGTAGAGACTTCAACATAATTACAGGAAAGTTTGGTGTTACCGAACTCACTGTCAACAGTTTAGATAATCTTTAATTTGTGAACTTGAATGTTTTAAGCTGAATAGTTGAACGAAATACTGCTACTAATAATGTAACATAACTTATCACATATTAACTAACTCTATTTTAACTAGAGTTACATACAGTATAATGAAACTGTCAGTGAAAATAAGAAATCTCCCGATGATTTTTTGGTCTCAAACTTATTTTCAGGACTATATAGTAACTGTTCGTCTGGGTGTTAGTTTTCGTTCATTAAAATTATCTGCAAGTTGAGATTTGTGAGAATAACATTTAAATAAGTTGCTCTTTCTCATTTTTAGGTTGACGATACATAGAAATAGAAAACTTGAAAGAATGCTGGACTCTGGGATATATATTAAAATATGGTGCATCCTCCGAAAATAAATATTTTTATAATTGTGTAACTAGCTAGTAGACAAATACGCAGTAACTGTTAGTAGGTACAAGTTTGGAAAAGAAGGGTATTAAATACCATTCTTTACTTTACTCTTTACAAGAATTAATGGAGAACATACTAAATATATTAATACAACTGTGTATTAAAACTTTATATTGACATGAAATCTAAAAAAGTTTTGAGCAACTACGATATCATTCAATGTGTAGTGTGGTGGTGCACTACTATTGACTTGTATTAACTATAACTGCAACATATTGGTATATACTTAAATTTTAAATTAGTTCAGTGATCACCGAACAAGGGATAGATAATGTTTGCTTGTACGCCTAATCTAAATCAATTAGCGAATTATTGAAATAATGGGCTGAATCACCACTTCATCATAGATGTTCAATATTCTACAAAAATTTTAATGAAGTTAATCAATAATTTAAGCTATAAAAACAGTTTAATTTTGTCAATGTTTACCTATCTTCTACAGCCTATTCGATATCGGAAAGAATTAATTGAGACATTGTGTCTTTTATAGGTCATAAGTCATTTCTATTAAGAACTTTTTCCTTAATAGCACGAACATTAATTTTTTACTGTACCGTCATAAGTGAAAATGAATGTGCATGTTTACCTCTATAACGTTGTCAACTTCAATTGCACGCGACAGTTTTGCAAAATTTTTGTAATCGTTGATTGTCCCTATAAGTGACTCTAGCTGGGACTTCCGAATTTCGCATTCTTCGCAAACAGACGATGGTTTGCGTTCAAATCCAGTGAGAACAACGGGACTAGGTCGTCTCAATCCGTTGATGTCAGCAGTTGGTTGACTTTCAGGGTTCAGGAGAAACCGAGAAGGTACTTTTTGTACTGCATGGATATTAGTATCTCTCATCTAAATAAATAAATACAATCGCAATAAGCATATACTGACCATTACATTTACCAGAATGATTCCACGGCCGGGAATAACACTTTAAAAATACAATATCCAACAAGAAATAGTTTTACGAATAAATATATTGCAAAACTGTAAAGATTGGCAGTTGAAAAGGGATTGCAATAAAATAATAATACAGACAGTCTTGGTGTAAGGCCTATTTGAAGACAAAATACGGCTCTCATAAATTTTGGGGGGGAGGGGGATCGGCATTACATTTGCCATTAGGTGTACATATCACGACAATAAATGTAGTAGAAAGTAATTTTCATTAAGAATTATAATAATGCATTCCATATTAGTAATATTACCTTTGACGTCGTAGAAGCATCGTTACTCATTTTCAAAGAAAGAATCCTCTCCCTACGCGCTTCTGGTGGAACCGACATATTCAATTTATTTATTGGCGGGATCTTTAAATATGACGCAGCGTCCAATTCCACGGTATTTCCTGAAGTCTCTTCTTTTCGCTGGTGCCTACAAAATTACAATAAACATATTATTGTCTCCGGAAAATTTAAGTGCCGTTTTTGTATCAAAAGTGACAAAATATCACCTTTATATCTTTTTGCATTGAAATATATTTTGATTCTAATTGATCGTGTTTATGATTTTTATGGGTCCCAAGGGCATAGAAAATAAGCGCAGTAGTAATGCAGCTACACAGCTTCATCACTAACATCACTTCAATGGATCGAGACAAAAAACACCGCCTCACCACTAACACCGCTTACACCGCCTAGGGACTTTCGGGTAACCTAACCTAAAAAGAAATAAACATGCCCCCACCACCGCTCACTGCCTTGAGGTATTGAATGTTTCCCGAAAGTCCTCCAAACGGTGTAAGCGGTGTAAGTTGTGAGGCGGCGTATTTTGTCTCGTTCCCCTTCAATACTCTCGTGAATAAGTTATTTCATTTGCCTCTCCAACTAGCCAGTGAATCTACTTTCATCATAATATGAGTCTTGGTCTCACTACAAGTACATACTGTTGGAAGTCTATAAGTCATCGTTTATGACCCATGGGCACCAAGATATCTTAATGCTGATGTCCATCCGCCAATGCTAGTAAGCTACAATATTGAGGCTATTCATTGAAGGTCAGAATTCAAATTCAATGAACTACAACTCCCATGGCCGTATTGACGGGGTGGAATACCGGGAAAATGCCCCCCCCCCTCAAATGCGAGGAAAAGAGGAAATTTTTTGAAAAATACGCAAAATTTTCTTTATGTTTACGCGCGAATTGGAGCCTTCGGAATTATTGTAATAAAACGTGTTTGGCTTTGCCTCCCCCAAAACTGAGTTCTAAATACGGTCATGACAACTCAACGCCCGAGCGTGTGCCCAGGCATAATCTATCATCGAAATATTGTAAAGCTATAAGGTGGTGAATGGTAGGTTCATTCGGGTGTCGGAGCAATTAAACATTCTAATACTTGATTGACGTGTCTTTAGTTTGGTAAACTGAACTTACCTCTCCATAATTTATATAATGAAAAGAAAAAAATACTGAACGTTGATTTAGAAAGAAATCTTTCTTTTTATACTTATAATTATATCTATATTTTATTAGAACGTTAAATGCACCTTTAACGACTTAATAGGCATATTTATATAGCATCCTACAGAATATGAGTGCAGCTTACCTGGCAGTTATCGACTTCAATCTTTCATAATTATGTGTGTGCTGCTTTGCTTTTCCGCTCCGCTCCTTTGTTACGCAATCTGGATAGCTGTTTCTTTCCCCTGCCTTGTGCTCCATAATTGTTTCTGAAAAGTTTATGAATTTATTGTAAAGTATTTAGTTGGCAAATTATGTCTCTATAGCGTTATTATGGCTCAGGATTTGTATTTTTGTCTTTGTTACATGTACTTGTGTACTACTACGTTAGCCGTTTTGAAGTACCTTTCCTATAACTGGAAGCTAAAGGAGCCTATTGGGTGTAAATCGTAAAGCCGTAGTAGTCGTAAGTCAATATTTTTGATAAAGGAACAAAAAAATAAATAAAAACTATTAGGATCTTAATTCTCATTTATCTAATCCTGCAATATTTTCAAAATATTCCGATATAGTTAATTGGTGGATGTCAATTTATTGCATTCCTCAGACTGATTATTTGGAAGCACATTCAGCGTTTTATGAATAACAAGATATCATGTGGGCGAAGTTGGCTAATCAGTAATCAGCAAACCAGATACGCAAAGTTGGCGAGCCAGAATAATGAAACACAAAGTTGGCGAAGCCGCAAACCAATGCATCCGATATTTTTGCTATCCATAGAGTCCAGCCATGCGGGTCATGTTTTTCACCGAACCCGATGAAGGTCGGCTCTGGTAGTCAACGCAACTAATTAGATGTATATGGTTTCTCGTACAAAAGACTGCCTTACCTGTTGAAACCAGATGACGTTAAGACTCGAAAGATAAAAATAGCCAATGTCCATACACTTAAAAATCATTCCTCACATGATAGTAGAATGCAGAGAATGTTGGAACGATATGTTACTTTTACTGCTGATATTATACTTCAAAATAACAGACAATAATTAATAATAAAAAAGCATTTGAAATTGCTGTTTCTAGGAATACTCGAAAATATTCAAATTTTCCGAGTACCTTCGGCTTCAGCTTCCGGTGCCACCAGCCAAACCTTCGACTGGAAGTCTTGGGCTAGCGATACCTTCGGCTACCTTCGGGGAACCACCCTGGTTGGAGTGTGGTTACGTTTGGTTTGTCAACTTCAGGATCTGATTTAGCTGGTTCGCCAACATTACACTCCCACAAATCCAAAAATCTTAAAAAGCAATGGTAAAGGTGAATGGAGTAATTTTGTAAATAAATGTTGAATGTTGTCCTTTTACTTATTAGTATACGAGATTCGCCAGGTAGCCAAATAAATCGCCGAATTTTTGCTACAACAATTTCATTGCTAATACCTGTGATACTGAGGTTACGAATATAACAAGCGAGGACTTTACAGTGAAAATATTCAGTTACCACAATCCAAATGATTTGCAGTACGTTTCACCGGTCCACGAAGAAAATACAAAATAAGTTTATGAATCTAACTTGAAAGTGAGAGTCCGTTTACAAATCGCGTTTATATGTCACATGTCTAGGAAACTACAAACTAGCCGTAACCATGGAAATGCTCTGCACTACAAACCACACACAACTTCCTACCAATAATATTATGTATCCCGCACGAATCCAGGATTCATTCATGAATAGGATACGATACATGGACTGCTAATAATAGTATAATAGTAGTTTACTTTCACTGTCAGATCCATTCTTTTCTATCTGCTTCTATTCTACTATATTCATTCATTCTATGCTATCCAAATTCTACTGTTAAGTTCAGTTGACCAGGTAAGTGCAGTGCGTCCAGTTCAACCCACAATACATTTGATTGGCAACTTCACAAAACAATGTAAAACGCAACAAACCTGCATGCGGCAACAGCCAGTCTCAGATACAGCTATGTCTATCATGCCTAATCAAATCACACAAACACTTTTGTTGTGTCGTTTGCATGTTTGCTTCTATTCTATCTCAAAATGTCAATTCCACTCATTCCTAAGTATTTTAATCCGCATTTCACTAATCCTCATTATACTAATAACAAAGACATAAAATGGATGTGGATTGCGGGTCCAAAGACGCAAACGTTACGTCGATGATTTATTATTAAAAATAAAAAAAAGACAGCTTATACGGCTATGCATTCTGAACTGAACTATATGTAATATTATTTATTAAGTTAATTACATAAACTTCAACTTCAAAAAGTTTTCTAGTTTGGATAATTCCATTGTAAATTAGAATATCCATAAGTATATAGATCTTTATCATCTAATGACGATTTGCACGTGACATGACTAAATATAAAATTTGGGTGCGGGGCATGTGAGGCCAAAGTGGTGTGGCGAGCAACCAGGAACAGCCTACAGCTTTTAAACGGAAGGTCACAGACAAAAACGGTTTTCAGATTCGGAATCTACGCATACAAATCCGTATATGCAATTGCTTTTACACCAAAATTCGAATTAAAGGAATAACCCTCTTTCTCTCATATCAATTTCTACTTCAATTTTACATTCAACATTGTTAGGAATCGTTTTTATAAAATTTGCAAATGGAGCTAAATTCGTCATATTTTTCTACTGACTTCAGTCTTTAGTATTCCAGAGAATTTCGATGTCCCGAAATTGATTGACAATTTTTATATTGTTGGGCAAACAGCACGCTACGCATAATATAAATGAGAATTTTAATTTAAAACTACTTACCGGATTATTTTCCAAAAAATATGTCACGAACTAGCACGGCTCCAGTCCAGGATGATCAGTGATGCTTTTCGAATTCGTCGATTCGAAGAGGCATGGGCATGAGAATCAGACACGATAGGGACATGGCTACATTTAGGTTTTCTTGGTATAGTATAATAGGGTATAAAACTGCAGCGCACCGAGACGAATGTAGAATGCAGGGTTGTATATTGTCCGGATGAAATCAAATTTTTAATTTCATCCATCCAGTTGGATAAAATTAAAGTGGATGAA
>JAAAYG020047574.1:0-11839 GCA_009936455.2 Tomocerus minor
CATATTTCCCACTTTTCCCACTTTTCCCAGGTGCCCATCAAAATGGGGTGGGAAATGGGAAAAGACGAAACCATGCACACTGCCAACTGCGCTGGTAACATATTTTACGGATTGTTACTCCAGTCCAGTTTTAGATACACCACAGCCAGACATTTATTTTCTATAAAAACTTATAATATAAGTATAATTTATACTTTATATAAGTATAATATATACTTTACTATTCATTCATTATTATAGACAACTACCATTCTAAAAATAATGCAGGGGCAGGCATCTTTTCAGGTTTAGATCAACGTGACTTACCTACATCAATTAGCAGATAAAAATAAAAATGTTGAGTGACAAGTGTAATCTTAATGTCGCCCTTGTCATAGTAAACTATAATATAGTGTCATACTTTCTGTTGGTCTCTTCAACCGTTCATTAAAACAGTACTTATAGTTATAACTGCAATGGATTTCAAAAGTTTCACAATTTATTTCGTGGGGAAGCCACTTGGGAAACAAAATCAGATATCGGCATAGCGTTCTATTGTCAACAATTCATTATTATTATTATTACCAACGTTTGTTGGGTAAGTATTAACTAAAATCCTACATGTAATACTGGTAGGGATATATACCGCTCTATACATTGCGTCAATTTGGGTTGCCGGATTTTTAATCCCGTTTTGTTGTAAAAGATAATCTCAAAAGAAATTCTGAGCATTCTTATGTCGACCTACTGAACTCATGCATTTTAGATTTAGTTAGCCAAAATGTTAACAGACAGTAAATAATATTGTGTGAAGATGTGCAAAATATGCAATCACTTTTTCTTTGAATTTTAATCACATATTTTAAGAGCAGGCTGTGCACAAAAATCTACTGCTGTTATTATTGAAGGAATCATTTTCACGAAGCCTAACAACAAACAAGTTGAATTCTGTCTTTCTAAACCATCAACCCCGGTGTTGTTTGTTTATGAAACAGAGTTGCTGATTTGGTATTTTGCTGTGGACCAAAGCAATAAAATGTTTGAACAGGTTGACACCCTTATAATACAAACCAGACTTTTTAATATTGTCCTCAATGCTTTGGAACTTCGGAACTACCATACCAATGAGAGTGATTATAGTATTAAAAATGTCTTATTTGTGGTTTGGTATGTATGGTTTACGTCATCTGTATTTTATAAAATCCCCTGTTGTATTAATTTAAACTGAATATTATGTTGGGGTAATTGTAAATGGCTAATAATGTGTTAATATATACATAAGTATCCCTTATATTATTAAATGCGTGTGTAAAGACATCTACAGAATTAAATAATATAGAATTTATTTTATTCTAGGTATTTTATTTTTAGTAGTAATAGTAATTTAACTTACAGACAATATTCACAGCGCAATATGCTCTTTCAAATTTAAAGCTATATGTAACGTAATTTGTAATCAAATTGGGTTGAAAGGAAACTTGCTTGTTTACAAATTATTTCATGAATGTTGTATCTCAGTTGGCGAACATTAACTTTTCACTGTTTGCAGTGCAAACACAAGTGTGTCACAACTAACAAAGCTCAATATTTTACGGAAATCCTAATTTTTCACGACTTTAATAGCAATTTTATTCTGTACAATGAGCATTTTGATAAAAATAATAAATCCACCACTTAGAAATGATTTGCCCAGTGCTACCTGTTTCAAAATTAAAATTTCTATTTATTTTCATTTTATTTCTGTCCTTTTTATGCTACACCATGTTCTCTGAACTTCTTCCAAAAGAATATTCTTTACTCCCATCTTTAGCATACTTCAAGAAAAAAATCTCTACAATGGATTCCATAGAAGAACAAGGATTGCAACTTACTACAAGTCAAAGAACGATGGTTGAGGGTGATTACATCAAAATAGCAACCCAAAACGTTTTTAATATCCCTCCAAACCCTTTTATTTTAGGGGGTGTTAGTGGAGGCCCAAAATATTTGCAAAAGAGCAGCTGTGCAATATTTCCACATGTTTTTAGGTTAAAGTTTGACAATACTGTTTGGCAGGTATAATTAATTAGTTTTTTAAATCTAATTCAAAATCTAAATAAGCCCCCAAATCATAAAAGAAAATTAAAAATGCTATAAGTCCATGCTTATTTTAAATATAATTTAAATTACGTTTTTATTTTGAATATGAACTATTGGTATAGGTATAAATTGTGATTTTTTTCAGACCCAAAAAGTATCGAACTGGACATTTTATTTATTTGGAGCGTATTGGGATATTCGAAAATTAATTATTACTCAGGATGCCCCATCCATTCAAATTCTGGGGATGATGGACAGAACAGACGAGAACATCACAACTAATTACTGTCAAATATGGTTTCACAATCAGACTGAACCATTAATTGCAGAAGTACATATTTTATTCAAAAAATAATTTTAATAAAATTTTTCAAGATTTATAATGTGAAGCGATGCCCCCCCCCCTCCACTTTTCCAATACCAAGTTGTCAGCACACCAAAAACTTTTTGCTATTAAGGAACAAACCTAAACTTAGCCTTTAAAATAATTAAGTAAATAATCATGAGTTTTAAAAGTTAGTATGAAAAAAATCTGTTGGCAAAATGGAAATTAGGACATTTGGGTGTTGAAAATTGGGATATCTTCCTTTAAAATATTTATCAATGTTTGTAAATAGGAATGATAAATGTTGAGCGCCACATAATATTAGTATTTGCGTCATTTTCTTGCGATAAATGTTACTTGCATAAAATTATTTTGTTCATGTAAATAATATTACATAGATTAGTCATTATAGATACGTGTGGAACAAAATGTGGGGAAATTACAAGGACGGGGAATTGCAGCCTTATCTCATGAATTGTCTAATGCCCCAAAACTACAAAGGGCAGGTTAAATTTGAAATCAATTAAATCGATAACTGATTACAAATCGAAGTATTAAGATGTGTTTCAAAAATTCCTTTTTGTAGATTCCGACGTCTGTCTCTGTAGTTCCGTCTCCTTGTACACCCGCTACGAATAATTTGCGCATTCATTTCGATAAGCCAAAAAGAAAAGAAACGTTTGCAGTGTGCGTGAAGGGAATGGACTTCATAGAATCCGATTGGTCTATACGACTCGCGGAATGGATTGAATTGCTGCTCCTACTGGGTGTGAGCAAAATATATTTTTATAACCTTGCAGTTCATCCAAATGTTTACAAGGTAATCACAATTTAAAAATGCAAACTAATAGATATCCTTTGCTTTGCATTACATTCAAATGATCAGGAGAATGAGGACAAACATTGAAATTACGTAAATCACAATAAATCGTAGATCACAAAAATTTAATGTTTTTCCGATACATACTTACACCTGTTTGTAATAGTTTTTATTTGATATTTTTGTTATCAAGCTTTACAACTACTATCAAGAGAGGGATAAAATCCAAGTATTTCCGTTGACGCATCCAGGAGGTTTACCTAATGATCCATATTTAAGGCACGCCTATTTAAAAAGAAAGGTATCTACCAAATCAATAATTAAATCTTTACGAAAAATTTCTACTTGAAGACATAATTTTTGCATGCATGGTAAATACAGTGTGGAGTGGAGCGAATGTACAATTTATTTGATTATGATTTTATGATATCTGTAGGTCACAGAAAAACGTCAACACGAACTTATACCTTACAACGACTGTTTGTATCGAAATATGTACAAATATGACTATATCTCTCTATTAGATATAGACGAAGTAAGGAAAATGAAATTAGTACCCATTTTTAGGACATTTCGAAAAAACAATTATTAATTCCATCAGTAAATATTTTTGCGGGATTTCAGATTATTATTCCTCACAATGGACTGTCAACATGGACTCAGCTAGCAGTCTTTTTAGAATCTACTGTTGCAAACCACGAGACGAGCAATTTTATTTTTGGAAATGTATTGTTCTCCGGGACAAATGAAAAATACGAACGGAAGGAACGTCAGAATATTCCAGAATATCTTTATATGCTTCAGGTAACCCAGTTCACTGAAAACTATTGAAATAAATATTTTTTGACACAAAAGGATCTAGTAGTATTATGAACTGGGGATTTAATGCAGCACACGACGAGGAAGAGTCAAAACGAGGGTCCAGGGAGTGGGATCAAATGTTTCCTTCGCCCGCAAAACATCTTGACCATGCATAACCATTGGCCAATGGCATGTGTTCCAAACTGTAAGGCAGTATTTGTTAATGAAACCTATGGATTTCTACATCACTACAGAACCAGAGGTGCTGGACGCATCTTAACCAAAGGAAATGAATCATTTACGTTTGTTGTTGACGAAACTCTTTGGACGTGGAAGGACCAACTCATTTCCAGAACCAATAAAGTTTTGTCCCACTTGGGCTTAATCCCTTAAGAATTATGCCATTTATTATTTACGTCACATGTACATGAGAGTATTTCCATGCGGATTACGCTATTTTTAAGGACTAAGGACATGTACAATAGTCCACACAGAAAATATGGAAGAATTATGCCAAACCCTTTAGAATTCCATTATACATATTTCTATAGACAGATGTGACAGACAATCAGATCTAAAAGTTCGGAAGTAGCCTAATAAATACTACTAAAGTATAATTACCGGGAAATGAAAGTTCTTCAAGGCTTCCTTTATGCAGAAGTGGACGCGTAATTTTTATTTTACCGATAACATGATAACTCAAAAACAAAAACGGACAATTCGTTCAAACTTTCTGAGGGTTTTTTAGAGGTAGATTGCAAGGATGGGATCAAATATGAGATAAATCAGAACACCCGTTTCTTGGATCAGGGATGGCAAAATGCATAGACATAAGACACCTGAATGACTGACTGATTGACACGTGTGAACTTTTATCATCTCTATAATGAACAAAACAAAAATATTATTCATCCCTCGGTAAATACCGAGGGATGAATAATATTTTGTTTGCTATTCATAGAATAACTAAAATCGTAATTTATCAATAGAATTTATGAATTGACAAATACTGTCAAGACCTCTGGCGTCCCAATGGAATGGAAAATATGCAATCTAAAGACTAATTAGATGCTGATCTATTCTTAAGGACAAAATTTCGTACAATGGTGACATGTACAATAGTACACAGGAAATTTGAAAGAGCAATATTTTAAACACTGCGTTTCAGAGTTATCCTAAAACAGAACCATCTAGCCATAATCACACGAACTATACAGACACAGATCGACTATGCTTTTGATTCCGGCACTGAGTAAGTTCGACCATATTGGAATTATGCGAAACTGTTTTTATCCCTGGATATATAGAAATCAATCAATTGCGTATAATATGCTCAAAGAAAATTCGCCATTAGTAAAATCATAATCATGGACTTTTAAGAAGCTTACCTTTTTTAAGAAACTTATATTGGCTGATGTAATAGCTAGAATAATTCATAATTATTATGGGGAACCTTGATCATAACTTCAAGATTACGAAATCTCAACTTTCCCAATTGAATTTTAACTACAACAAGAGTATGTGGGTAGATTTGGATTGTGGCTGGCTGTGTAGAGATCCAGTACGCGTTCACGGCGGTGTGCACTCTTTTCTCCCACATTCCTCCACAGTTGAATGCTTTTCCCTTGTCAACAATCAACTTTTAGTGGAACATTATTGAAGATGTAATCATAATAAACTATTTTAATTCTTTATCTGTAAATACAATTAGGACAATAAATTATCTATGACAAGTATTAATCATAATATATTTTTTGTCTATAATGTTATTTGGAGATCTGGTGACCTAACTGACCGACGATGAATCCATTTATTTTTAATAAATTATGCATTAAATAATGACAGTGTTTCCGATGATAATAAATAATTTCATAATTCTAAAATGATTTTAATTGAAAAAGTATATAAAACAGTTTTTATGCAGTGTATGATTGTAAAATAAAATTAATCATATATGTTGATGTTTCGAGGTGGATTGTTGATTGTGGATTGGTGTGGTGATATGGGATTTATTATCGATGACCAAAACCGTTGATATTATATACTGAAAGTTAATTTTGATAAAATAACATTTTTTTTCTTGTTAAAAAATATATATAGTTTAGGAAAATAACTTTAAAATTGTAATGTATATTGATATCTCGGTTATTTTTGCTGTCGTTGTAGGTGTCGATGGTCTTCTACAGCCACATTGGACCTCCACCGTACGGTCTAGAACGAAGATACTGTGGCCCTCCTGTATAAGGTCTAGTTGATTGTGGATAGCTGTATGGTGGGCTTGGTCTTGGCAGTGGTCGGGGACCGGGACCGTAAAAGGTTCCTGTTCCAACCCTACCATAACGACGGAGATATTGTGGCCCTCCTGTGTAAGGTCTAGTTGATTGTGGATAGCTGTATGGTGGTGGGCTTGGTCGCGGCCGTGGTCGGGGACCGGGACCGTAATAGGATCCTCCAATCCTACCATTACTACGGAGATACTGTGGCCCTCCTCCATAAGGTCTGGTTGAAATTGGGTAGCCGTATTGTGTGTTCGATGGTGGCGGTCGTGGCCGTGGGCGTGGGTATGGTGCAAACGTTGCATGTATCCGTGCCATGGGCATACTGTCGTAGTCGTCATCGTCCCAATGGGGCGCCGCCGTACGTTTCTTCCTTGCTTTTCCAAATAGACGATTTTCAAAAACGTTTTCCGCCTCTAAATCTTCGATAGTCATCTGCACTTCTTCCCGATTTTCCGTCCATGTTGGTTGAAAGATAGCAAGACCGAAAGCAGCCAAAAGTACAATCCTGTGTCCAACCATTTAATTGAATTACTAGCAGTTCCACTGCTGTCAACTATGTCTTCAGCTTCTTCCAACTACTAATAAAGAAAAAATATAATTTTGTTTCCATTTTATAGAAAATATGATTTTTATTATTCCATTGTGAACAAGTGCGTTTCACTTTCTCATTTACTGTGTTGTAATTCATAATTGTTGCACACTACATGTACTTTCTAAATTCAACTTGATGCAAGGTGGAAATTAACATTACGACATATTATTGTAGAGGATAACATTAGAAAATCAATTATTAAATGAATTTCCGAGCTTTCGACGACCAATGTGTTCATCGGAACTGACTAATTGTCGAAGATTTAAAATTATAAGGATTATAAAATTATGAGGAGGATTTCAATTTCATAAACTATAATCTTCTCGACTTGTAGTCGTATTTAACACCGCTGGAAACACTTGAAAATTTATCTTCTCTGCTCTGAATTTTTGTGAAAACGATTAGGATGAATTATCTACCTATGACAAGTACGAGGAACCAACGAGGAACCACCTACAGTTTTTAAACGGAAGGTCACAGACAAAAACGTGTTTCAGATTCGGAATCTACGCATAAAAATCTTGTTCTTTGTTCTTACACCAAAATTCGAAATTTTTAAATCCTGTCTGAGCCCACCCAAAATTTGCGATTTCCCCTTATTTCGAGAACGATTTCATAAAATAAACATTTCGAATTTTGGTGCTAAAGCAATTACGTATAAGGATTTTTATGCGTAGATTCCGAATCTGAAACACGTTTTTGCCTGTGACCTGCCGTTTAAAAACTGTAGGCGGTTCCTCGTTGTTCGCCAAGACACTTTCTCCCCTCAGGACCGCATCCATGTATTATTTTTGGTCATATTTTGTGCAAAATGCTATTAGATGATAAAGAAAAGATTATAATATTCTTGCAGTTATTGAAGCACATCAAAAATCAAAGGCGGTCATGGATATTCCAATTAACAATAGAATTCCACTATGAATCAATTAACTGTATTTATTTTTAATACCTACGTACATATTATACACTAAATAATTGCCATGTTTCTCATGATAATAAATAATTTTAATTCAATTGCAATCTAAAATGGCTTTAATTGAAAAAAATTGTAGAACAGTTTTTATGCAAAATAATTTTTCATAATTTTATTGTAATATAAAGTTATTCATATATGCTGATGGCTCGAGGTCGATTGTTGTTTGATGATTGTGGATGGGTGTGGTTATATGGTATTTATTATCGATGCCCAAAACCGTTGAAAAAATACAGAAAGATAACTTTAATAAAAATATTACAATTTTTTAATTTCTTGTCTAAAAATTTATAAAACAGTTTAGGAAAATTATTTTATAATTGTAATGCGCGTTGATGTCTCGGTTCTTTTTTCTGTCGTTGTAGATACATTTTGTATTTTAATGAGGATTCAAAAAATTGTATTTTGTGCTTTGTATTTTAAAGTTTTTTGGCATACCAAAATACAAAATACTTTTATTCGGCTGATTAGTACGTTTAGTATAAATATATGAAAATAAACCGTTGTATACAAATATAACAAAGAGGGAACATGTACAGACAGACAGGTAGTCTGTCATTTCCATAAAGAGAAGCTATACTACAGTTAGAAGTGAAACTTTTTTGTTTGGAAAGACGTGAATCGGGGAAGACGTTAGGGTGAGACGATATGACTCGATATTTGGTTGACAGCAATGACTAAATTTAGTGAGGAGGAATGACTGAAGTTGTAATTGAGGAGGATACACACACACAGAACAGACAGAGTCGAACATTTCCATAAAGAGATCCCTGTGTTCCCTCTTAATACTAGGATTTCGTGATTTGAATGAAGCTGGAAAAATTTTCAACCATGGTTCAAACAGCTTCTTTATTGTTTTTCTAACACTTGACGAGCAAAAATATCAAACATTGTGGTTATCATTTGTTAGTGTAAAGTAAAGTACAAGGGCAATAGTCATCTATTTTTAACAACAGTTCGGAACATCAACCAATATTATAAACACAATTTCAGAAATTTTTTAGATATTGATATTCCATATTTATAGTCTAGTTTATTACGAATGCCAAGAAAGGTTGAATTGGGAAAGATAAGGCAATTAGATTAGAACAATAGAAGTGCTCGGCTCGGCTTCCTACTTTGCCTCTGTGTGTGGTCTTCACTAGTGTGAACTTTCAGATCGGTGTAGACTGTATGCCTACATGTATGTAGGTATGCAGTGTACATCACATATTAGGGCCGACAATCCCCGATCTGAAAGTTCCCAGTAGTGAAAACCACACAGAGAGAGAGTTAGCCAGCCGAGCGAGAGGAAAGAAACCTTCATCTATTGTTATCCCTAATTGCTTTATGTGCCCACAATTCATTCTTTCTTGGCATTCGTAATACCAACTAACATTCACCCTGAAAATAATTACATACAACTCAGAAAATAATTCGTGCGACGAATTATGGCCAGTAATTTTAGATGTATATAATGGGTATATACATATACTTTAAAGTCAGGAAATCCGCTGAAACTGGACGCACTGTAACTGCGAAACGGAAACGTGTAGTCTCTGTTTGAAGCCTAAAGAGATAAAGCGATTTCAAAATGCAACGATGTAAAAATGTAACAAATTTAAAATAACAGTATATAATTTCAAAATCTGATTATTTTTGGCAATCGAACAGTTCATTGGATGAAATGAAATAAATTATGTAAAATTATTAAAATTAGAAAATAGTAATCTAAATTGTGTTTGTATCGTCATTAAGATATACATTTTTCAGGGAGTAATGAAAGTATTTTCGGAAAGTATGTTTAAAATGCATGTATTTTATTTTGGACCCCAAAAAATGTATTTTGAATACAGTATTTTGTATTTTCAGGAAAAATGGGATGTATTTTGAATTTAAAGGTTAAAATTTTTGTATTTTGAGCAAAGTATTTTCGAAATATTTTACCATGTATTTTGCCCATCTATGGTATCGAGGATCTTCTACAGCCACACTGGACCTCCACTGTACGGAATAGAAGAATAACCACGAAGATATTGTGGCCCTCCTCCATAAGGTCTAGTTGATATTTGATAGCCGTTTTGTGTTGGGCGCGGCCTTGGTGCGGGACTGGGAGCGACATAATAGGTTCCTGTCCCAATCTTACCATAATAACTGGGAGGGAAATAATAGGTTCCTGTTTCAATTTTACCATTACTACGGAGATACTGTGGCCCTCCTCCATAAGGTCTGGTTGATATTGGATAGCCGTATTGTGTGTTCGACGGTGGCGGTCGTGGCTGTGGGGGTTTGTAGGGTGCAAAGGTTCCATGTATCCGTTTCATGGGCATTTCGTGATCGTCGTCTTCGTCCCATTGGGGCGCGGCCAAACGTTTATTCCTTACTTTTCCAAATAGACGATTTTCAACGACGTTTTCCCTCTCCAAATCTTCAATAGGCCTCTGCGCTTCTCCCTGATTTTCCGTGCATGTTGGTTGAAAGATAGCAAGACAGAAGGCAGCCCAAAGTACAATCCGGCATCGAACCATTTTATTTGAATTGCAATTATGTAGTCAACTTCTTCCTAGTACTATATAATGAAAAGAAAATATAAGTTTGTTTTCATTTTATAGAAAATATAATTTTTTTATTATCCTATTGTGAACAAGTACGTGTCACTTTCTCATTTACTGTTGTAATTCATAATTGATCATACTACACATAGTTTCTAAATTCAGCATGACGTTTGTGGAAATTAACATTACAAATCGTCGAGGATAGCATTTTAAAATCATAAAAAGTATTGCAATCCTCGATAATCTGTAATGTTAATTTCTATGAAATTACCCGTGGATGGATGGAAAGTCTCAATGATGTAAGATTATGAACAGAAATTGGGGTCGAAGGGATAAGTATACCTAATGATTTCAGTTCCTTTTTTATATATTACTAGGAATTCGTCAACCCCCGTGACTTCGTCACGGGCTTGTTAATATATCATGGAAGATTAATTTTATAAGCCACGGCAACTTTTATGAGATAATGTAAGTGTTCCTGGATTAGGTGAATTTTATTATGCTTGTGAGTGCGGTTGACTTCAATCAGCTTTTGAATTAGGTGGGTTTAAGTGGATTAAGTGAATTGAGATGAGCTATATATATATTTTACATGCAAAATGAACATCATAAATATTTAATATCACGAATCCTTTGTTACTATGCCACGTGACTACTTTATTTTCGTAAATTGGCATACATTAATTTAATGCAAATCGCGATCAATACTCAAAAGGATTAATGGTCAACCAATCAGGAGGATACAAATAGTAATCAAGAACCAATTCTCTGTATTTGTAAAAGTTTTTGTTCTTATACACCCTCTCATTCCAGCCAGGAGGGTGTCTTGGAAGAGGTCCGATGACAATTTTATCTTTACTTCGGTTAAGATAAGCAGCCCACCAACTGAAAGTACTATTAGCAATTATATTGTGTTTGCATTTCGACATGAGCAAAAAGTCATACAAATTCGCTAATTTCTCTTTAGAATTGTCTACGAAAATCATATTTTGATATTCATTGAATTCTTGTCTCACAAATTTCAAATCATCAGAAAAAACGAAGAATGTGACATTTGGTACAATTCTCTCTATCCATTTCATGGCTCGTTTGTGATAGTTTATTGGTAGAGTTCTCTGGTCCGCTGATTTTGTATAGTCTCCCCTTCTCACGTGAACAGCAATACTTTCAGAATCTGAAATTTTTCCCAGAATTTCCTTGACAGGAGTCTCATCGATATTCAAGACAAACATATCTTTGATTTCTTGACGATATTCTTTAAAATATACTTCAGACACACAAACATCATCAAGTCTTAACACTCGATCTACTGGCAAATTTTTTTCCCAGATATTCTGTTCTTTAAAATCGAATATTTGTCCGGACCCATTTGATCTGAAACTCTGGACTGCCTCTTTTGAAAAATTAATTTTAAAATGATCTAAAAGGAATTTTCTATCTTTTGGATTTCGCGTCGA
>JAAAYG020047585.1:0-44862 GCA_009936455.2 Tomocerus minor
CTTAATGGCATCTGTAATCATTTATCTTTTTTACATCTGTCGACTCGGGGATACTTAGAGGAAATGTTCAAAATATTTAAATTTTTTGCTAGTTTTATTTATTCATCTGGAAAATCAGTAATTACTCCTCTGTCCGGGGTCATTTGGAGGTTTGATGTGTGGGTGGGGCTCTTCTTAGTTCTCACCATCGTAAATGGGAGGTGGGGCACGGATGACTGAATACTTCTGCCAGTCCCTGCTCTCCTTCTCAAAGGACTTTTTTTTTAACTCATCATTTTCTTTTATAATCTGTGACTACAGCCGTTCCCGATCTCCGAGACGCAGGATCTCCAGAAGCAGCTCCCGCTCCCGAAGCCGTTCACGCCCTCGTCGCTCCAGCCGATCTGAGTCCCGTGACCGTCGCTAATTAAGCAACACTAATAACCAACTGACACTGACACTCATTCCTTGTCCATCCACAACTAACCAGCTCGATGTTTGAGTGACAGTCAGCTACTATTATCTCTCCTTAGTTATCGAGCTGCACTACACCGTAAGGAAATCAAACAATTTTTGTATAACAATTTTTAAATACACATTTTTGTCGGATTTTTATAGTAATCGACGGAATTTTAATAATGGTTTGTTGGATTTTTAGAATTAATGGAATGTGGCAGTCACCGCCTTCTCTTATCATCTTCACTTCACTGCTTACATCAGCATTTTTTTTGTAGTTTGTAAGTATTATTATACCATAAAATCGACGTTTTTGCTCTAAGGGTCTACGAACTTATTGTATAAAAGTAAGTTAATTAGGACCAAAAATTTCCAATTGTGAATTAAAGCTAATTCGTAGAAATATTATTATATTTATTACCATCCATGTCCACGTGGTGATTTTTTGTCAAATCTAATCTATCAATTTTAATTTTTTTTGTGCAGCAAAGCGTAATACTTTATAAAAACTAATCTCAGTTAATCAAATGTAGTTGTTAATCTGTAAAATGTTAGTGTACCTACCTAATAAATGATTATTTAAAAACAGAATTCCACACATTTTTTATAGCCTAGCAATTAATAATCTTACACAGCCAGTGTGTTTATAGACCCTTTTAGTTAAGTCGTCCTATTTGTATTTATCACTGATTAAGTTTTGAATATAATTGTTATTGCTATTTAAAAGTGACTCTCGTTCTCTTAATTGTATTAAGTGTGACTATGATATAGTATGAATTATTATTATTATTATTAATGAATACATCCCTTGTTATAAACTTTAATGATAACTACTCATACGTTTATGTCTGCTCCATAGTAGCCCTACCTCCATGTCAACTTTGCATTTGACCGTCTGTAATTCATAACGTATTAGTTTGTAAAAGTGCATTTAATGTTTAATAAATCATTCTGAGTACATTATTTTCAGTCTTTTAATCTCAATTTCTTTTTATCATGTGCAAAAAAGTGCTGTGAATATTACCTATAATATGTCTTTATTTTAATAAAATTACTATAGAAGTTTTGATAAAGTTGCATTTTACAAGTTACACATGCAATTATAATCTGGTATGTAGTTAGTCATTGTTGTAATTGATACTTCATTCCATAAAAAATGCGAATGATACTTCACAGTTTCCCTCTTCCACTCACGTCTTTGATAAAAAGCGAAAATTTTGTTGAATTTTTAAATGAAATGAGCTGTAATAGTGAATAGGACTTAATATTTTCCACATGACAAAGAAAGCTTCTTGAGAAGTTGAGGTTGAGACGTAAGCACACGACGACTGCAAATTAAATCTCGCTACACCAAACTTTTAGTTTAGTTAGGTATCCTTGTGAATGGCGAAGAGGGATACCACATTTGAATCAACGCTTTTCTTCTTTCTGTCCATTTTCTCTAAAGCCAATGACCGCAGCTCATTGAGCTCAAGGCAGGTACAAAGCTGAAATTCCAATGAGCTATCAGCTATTTTTTGGTCTAATCTAGAAATGCAGGTTCATTGTCTATTTATATTTCGGATTTTAAGCTAAATTCCTTTGTTTGAACACTCAAAATTTATTCTGGCTTATTTTTTATTCAGAGAATCAGCTTTTATCTACCGATACATTTACCGCAGCTGCCTGGAGAAAGTATATATTATTAAACTCGTTTGATTTGTGATTACATATTTATTATGCGCTACTAAATAAAATTTATTGTTCACTTTCCAGTTTGCAGATCAGAAAAACTGGAGAACAATTAGCTGTCTGAAAGCACTGCTGACTGCGAGCGCATGTTCAGTCCAATAGAACTTTTGAAATCGACATATTTTGATACGCTTAAAAAAATTCGACTAAAAAAAGGTAACAAGATTTTCTATTTGTCCAATACAAATTAAATTTTCTTATCATAATAGTTTATTCAACAGATCATAATATTGACCAAATTGCGATCTTTCAAGTTATAAGGTACAGGTGAAACATAGATCCAAACTTTTTTGGCAGAAACAGTAAACTGTAACACCCAGAAAATGAAAGTAAAAGATAGAAGTTACTTTTTCACTAGTAATGTAATTAAATTAATGTTCGTGGAAGTATGGAATAAGTAAATGAACTTCATTTTTGATTTTGAAACAAGTTTATTTTCTTCTCTGTAGTCTGATCTGTGTCGATTTTATGATATATTATTGCAAGATGAATTGATCCCCTTGACTCCTTGCCCCCTTTGGGGGCTTCCCCCTCCCCCACGCAATACCAGATGACGACATCAGCATACATGGCCAAGAGGCATCGGTTCTCGACGCCTCTTTTAACAGAATATTGAGATACCTCCCTTCAAATACCGAGTCGGCCAATGGGTCTTCGACCCATTGGTCGACTTTTCCTCCGGAGAGCACTTATATAAGACTCCAAAACTAAATGCGAATATAAATAAACTAAGATCAATATAATTGAAACTGCTCTACATCCAGTTTTCAACTGTACTCAGTATATAATAATAAGTTCAAACTGGCTGAAGAAAGAGGAAAAAAGGCTGATGTCGTCACCTGGTATTGCGTGGGGGGATGGGGGATGTAGGACCCCCCAAAGTGGGCGAGGAGCCACGGGGATCGAATCATCTTGATATATTGTATAATGATTGTCGTCGTTTAAATATTTCTCATTTTTATAATATTTTCTGTGAACACTACAAAAGTATTGATTGATTTACCACACAGGAACAAGATTTCATACTAAAATCATGACAAAATTAAGATGCTTCGATATTCCAGTTGTTAACAAACGTCGTTTCTTTTGAGATATCGCCATTTTACCTTCGAGTTCTGAAAAGGAGTCAACACTGTTAAACGCGTGAAGTTGGAGTTGATCAACAATGAGTATCGCTAGCGACATAACCGAAAGCGAAAATTTCTCCGGAGGGAGTTCAACTGACGAAGGATACGTGAGCAATGGGAAAGCGTCTGGAATTCCTAGCAAGTTTTTAAATGACTTTGGATTTGTAGATTATGATCATTACGGAGAAAAACCGTGGACTGATCTTGATGAAGCTGCAGAAAACGTTGTGCTTCCCCCGAGTTATACTTCTATTACTCGCGTGTTGGCACTTGACTGTGAGATGGTTGGAATTGGGAATTACAAAGATAGTGCACTGGCCAGAGTCTCCATTGTCAATGAAAACGGTTACTGTGTCTACGACACTTTTGTCTTACCAAATGAAGAAGTGACAGACTACAGGACCGAATTCAGTGGAATCAGAGCTGAAGATTTAGTCGATGGTTTGCAAATTAATTTATAAGATTATTCGTAATGGTAAAATGAATCGAATGAATTTATTGCAATTTAAATAACTTTTCTTGTAGCACCAAGTACAGACCTCGTGTTGGAAGAGGTGTCTGCCATAGTCAACTCGAAGATTCTCATCGGCCAGTCAATTTACAACGATCTTGAGGTTTTGAAACTAAACAATCATCCTAAAAGTCTTATCAGAGATACAGCCGTGTAAGTACCACCAAGTTAACAATTGCATGTCAAAGATACTGTCTGATTATTTTGCAAATAAAATTAAATTGGTATTTAATTTCTATTTAAAAAACTTGTTTTTAGATATTTCAAAAAACAGCTACGAATGAAAGGAACTCCTTCTCTGAAGGATTTAGTATCCAAATACTTGCATATTGAAATACAAAAGGAAGAACATAGTTCCGTTAGTTTTTCTTTTATGTTTTCACTAATGTTAGAAATGAGCTATTTTACAATGAATTCTTTTAAATTGGGATTTTCTTTTTGATAGATCATAGATGCTCAGGCTACATTAAAACTCTATCAGATACATCGAGATGCATGGGAAAAGGATTTTATTCATAAGTATAACAAATTATTTCATTGAAAAAGCAAATTATACATAAAAAGAATTATAAATTAATTTCGGTATAAATTCTGTTGTTAGTCGAGAAATTGCAAGTCTGACTTTGGATTTCAATGCTTTGACAATGAAAACCCCACCGGATGCCATTTCTGATATGCACGTAGAGCCTAGAGAACCCGATTTGTTTGTTGATTCTAAGTCTGTATTTCTGCGAAAAAATAAAGTTATTGGATCTTATAGTTCTTGTGGAGAATATCTAGACACTCAATTCCGACTTTTGCTGGAAGACTTCTTACGACCATTAAGGGACTGCGTACAGCAAGTGGATCAGTGGCGACAATTCAAAGAAAACTCGTTGTTTCATAATGTCCAGATCAGAATTGGAGACAGCGCTCAGTTTGAGGTGAAAAGATCTGGGACTTTGTTGGTTCCAATTGAAAGGAATAATCTGAGGGATGTCGACTGGGAGGAATCGAAGATATTTATGAATGGATCATTGTTGCTCCTCACACCCGACGATTTCAAGAGTGTCAAATTCGCTGTAATCAAGTATCGTCCTGAAGAACAAACGAATCCGTATTCCTTGGTGCTGCACGTTGAATTTTCAAAACATGGGCCAAGTTGGACGGTAGGCAAGAACAATAACAAATTTCTGATGATGGAAAGTGCTGCATTTTATGAAGCGTACAAGCATTCCCTTGAATATCTACAAACTGTCGACTTGAATAAGTTTCCATTGAAGAAATACATCGTAGATGCAGTAACAACTCCGCAACCTCCGAAGTATTTGCTCTCTGTCACAAATAAATTGGACTTTTCAGTTTCGACGAAAGACGGCAGTTCATTCAAAGCTGCTCCTTTGGATTTTAAAAGTTGGCCTGATGCAGATCAACTGAATTTGGATGATTCTCAATTTGAAGCTTTTCAAAAAGCTTTGACACAAGAAATGACAATAATTCAAGGACCTCCTGGCACCGGGAAGACTTTTATTGGAATTGAAATCGTCAAATTGCTCCTGGAAAATCCGTGGCTTCACGATTCCCCAATCCTCATTGTCTCTTACACAAATCATGCCTTAGATCAAACATTAGAATATATTCTCGATTTCATTACCAATAAAATGTGCGGAGGGAATGAGAAAGAAGCGAATAATATGATTCTTCGTATTGGTGGAGGTTCGAAATCCGAAATTATCCAGCCATTGGTCTTGACACAGAAAATGCTTCAGTATATGGAGAAAAGAAAGTATGGAAATAAACTGAACTTCTTAAGAAAAATTCTAATTCCTGTCAAGGACTTCTGTTTTCAAAATCTTCTACTTGACCAAGGTATTTTGGATATTGAAAAGTTGCCAAAGGCAATACTGGACCAGCTATCACGCAATGAAAGTACTAAAGAATTCTTTGGAAAATGGAAGAGTTGGCAAAGTGGAATGAGAAAAGATCCGTTAACATGGTTTGGACTGCAACAGAAAGATGTCTGTTATTCAACTGGCCAGTTTATTCTTTATTTTAACCACGGCTTTGATGCAACTTGCCATTACCAGTCCCTCACTAAAGTTTCGATTGATTCTGTGGATATTTCTAACTTGGATCACCAATTCCAAAATAATAATGCTGACAAATCTAAAATATACAAAGTTCGATGGACTTGCTATTTGTTCCTTGTTAAATCCCTAAAAGACATAGTCGAAGAAATACAGCAAAAGATTGTGAATCTTGAGGAGGATGCACTAGAATTTGAGCATAGCTTATCAAGAAACATGTCCATTCGCGCTGCTAAAGTTATTGGAATGACCACAACTGGAGCAGTCAAGCACAAATACATCGTGCATAAAACAAAGCCAAAAATTATGATTGTCGAAGAAGCTGCTCATGTCTTGGAAGCTCACGTCGTAGCCTCGTTAACTGAACATTGTCAGCAAATGATTATGATTGGGGATCACCAACAATTGCGACCGATGACTGCGGACTACAAACTTGCAACGGATTATAAACTCGACGTGTCCTTGATGGAGAGACTCGTCAAAAATGGAGTTGATCAGGGAAATCAGAATTGGACTCAGCTAAAAGTTCAGCACAGAATGCGGCCTGAAATTGCTCGCATGGTTTGTCCCGTCATTTATAAAGAGTTATATAACCATCCAAGCGTTCAACGATATCCAAATGTCCATGGATGCTCCAAAAATTTGTTTTTCGTCAATCATCGCCATGCAGAGGGAAAGGTACTTGTAATTTCTTGTTATTTAATTCTACAGAACTATTACTTGCACATATTATTAATTATAATTTTTTTAATTACGTAGAACAATCATTACCATACAATTTTTTATTTTAGGAAGTGGGATCTCGTAGCTTTTGCAATATGTACGAAGTCAATTTCATGGCTGGGCTAGTAAAGTATTTCGTTGATGGAGGCTACTACGAACCACATCAGATCACTGTGATCGCAACGTATTTAGCACAAAAAGTTTTAATTGAAAATGTAACTTTTCTTGCTCACATTACTAATTTGTTGACGATGATTACTAATGATTAGGCATGCTGATATGCAATGATTTTTTTTTTTACTTTTAGAAACTCCATGTGTTGAAGTGTAGCGATGTCCGAATTAGCACTGTTGATGGATATCAAGGAGAAGAAAATGATATCATACTTCTCTCGTTGGTTCGTAATAATACTAGAAATACTGTGGGATTTCTAAAAACTGATAACAGAGTCTGCGTTGCCTTATCTCGTGCACGGTACATCTTATATCCAGAATTCCATCAATTATATAACAGAATTTAAATGTTTTGACAGAGTATAAAATATTTTTTCATTATTTCTACAGACACGGACTATTTATGATTGGCAACATGTCATGTTTAAAAACAGAGTCAAAGACGTGGTCCAAAATAAATGATGTCCTCGTGGAAATGGGTTGTATCGGCCGTTACTTGCCCCTCACTGGCACAGGATTTACCGTAGAATCCATTGGAAAGTCAAATGACGTGTTTGTACCCAATGCAACTCGATTCTATCGTCCATATTTTCAAGATCAACAATATGCACAACAGTCTTACTCAAATCATCTGACGTTTAATAATAAACGTTCCGGAGGATACCGAAGCTGGGGTGCTCATATTTTGTCCTGTGGCCATCAACAGAACTTTGCAGTGGGACAAAGCAATAATTTAAATGATTTCAAGTGCTTGGAAGTTGTTTGGAAGAAATTGGTTTGTGGACATAGCCAGAGTGTAGCCTGCTACTTAAAAGATGATGACGAGAATATCCTGTGCACGAAGACAAGAAGCAAACAGCTGCCATGTGGACACAGACAAATTGTGGCCTGCTATCTTCCAGTCTCAAAAGTGAGGTGCACAAAGCCTCTTAAGAAGGTGTTGCCTTGTGGACATGAACAGTACGATCTTTGCCATGACTTTAAAGCAAATGTTCAATGTAACATCTCCGTGTCCTGTGGACATCAAAAGGTTGTCCCTTGTCATCAATCTCATCGATTGAAATGCCATATCTTGGTGAAGAAGGATTTGCCCTGTGGACATTACGTGGAGGCTGAATGTAGCGAAGACGTATCCGACTGGAATTGCGAATTAACAGTACAATCAACTTTGCGCTGTGGACATTTTCAATCTTATCCTTGTCATTTGCGAAATCAATGGAAATGCTCTAAATCAGTTATCAAAAGACTTCCTTGTGGTCACCACCAGAAAACAGCATGCCATTTAAATCCAGCGGATGTTTACTGCAAATCGTTAATGCCTAGCAATTGTAGTCACAAAGTAAGAATTATATCTTAGTGCCTATATAAATATCTATAATATTTTCTAAAGTATCTATTCGTTAAAATATATATATTACTTATATAAATAAATATAAACGTGAAACTTTAGTGAATGTGACCAAAATAATTATTGACACTGTGCTAGAAAAGGTAAATTATTGTGAATCTTCATAATTTTGTCATAGATGCTGGCCAATTGTTACGAGGTGCGGAACAAAACAGTGATTTGTGATCAGAAATGCGGGGAATTATTGAAATGTGGTCATCGGTGTCCTCTTCCATGTCATGAGGGTGATATGTCTAAACACGCTGACTATCAGTGTACAAAAATTTGTAAGAGAGCTTGTCCAAATGGACATAGTTGCTCAGGAACTCATCAGTGCAACAAATTTTGCCCTCTGTCTTTAAAATACAGCAAATGCTTGTCAGTGGTTGGATGTTGCAGTGCCCACGGGGACATCGTTTGCTACCGCACAAAGAAGGGAGACTTCTCTTGTGACGCGCAATGCGATTACTTATTCAAGTGTGGTCATCAATGTCGCTATCTTTGTCATGAGGATGACAACCCCGAACATATGCAGTACACGTGCACTGAAAGATGTCAAAGGACCTGCCCTATTGGCCATCCTTGCTCTGGCGATCATGATTGCTACAAATATTGCTCTGTAAAATCTGGAAAGTGCCCAAAATGTACCACTAGGATTTACTATTCTCGACGCGGACGTTAGGAATTATTATTTAATATTTCCTTCTCTATTTCTATGCTTAGAAGTGTTCTCTATTTATAAGTGCAGACTAAAAAGACTCGCGTAAGTATTGATAAATGTTCAATAACTATAAAGACTGAAATAGCCATAAATTATGATAACAAAAATAATTTTTGGTAAACCATAAAAATAATAATTATCCTAGAATTACAATTATGTTTAATGTATCACGCAATAATTAATTACAAAACGACAGTATTGGTAACAGATACTTACCCGACTGTGATGATAATGATGATGCTTCAAGGAACAAGTTTCTACTTATGATTTTGATATTTTAATCTTAATCTGTCGCCTATTCCATTCCTGTCCATCTTAACTGTAATCTTTAATGATGTAATTAAGTTTATGATTTTTACTTTTTCGTTCCAGAATTAATCGGGGTAATTTGTTTGCCCGTATTTAATGATATTATTATAACTGTTTTGTAATAGTTTGCTAATATTACATAGCAATTTCTGTCTAATGTGTAAGTCATTAATTGTTTACCAACTATTTTCGATGTTTCTGATGAACTGAAGTACAAAATGTCTTAGTTAGTTCTTAATGTAATTTTAGATTATGAATATCAGTACATTAATTTTAATAGGTTAAATCCTTCCAGTACTAACCAATATGTAAATCTGTTCAGTAATTCAGTTAAAATTAATCATAATTTCGAATGATGTAACTTTTTGGTGACAGATTATGTAATGTGACTGAAAACGCGAATTATGTCAATCAAATGATATTCAGTATGTAATAAATATTTGCAAATTCAATTATAAAAGCTGTTGCATGTATCATAAGAGTAATTTTAAAAATTGTCTGACGAGTATTTTGATGTTTAGCCTTAGTCTATCACTTTTCTCTCTAACAAACCATAATCGCCATCTGTTTCATGAAAATATTTAATTAAGTATATCAGCTCAGGAAATCCATGCGTTTGTGTTGCCAAAAAAAGCTTACATTGTATTTACCTTGAGTTTATGATACATTTAACTTGCCTAAGGCTTTACGGTTTTTTATTGTTAGAATATCTTCACAAATTCCAAAACGGCCTCATAATATTGTGAGTTATGGTTAGAAATCAATCTGATATTAATTTTCTAATTATAGTCAATAGGTATTTGGAATTTCTACTACTGGTTTTATTACAGTTCCACATTTATGATAAAGTATTCAATATTTTCCACCATTCAATTCACCATTTCGAATCGATACAGTAATTTGCATTTTCTAAAACTATGTCCGCTAACGTAACATTTTAATCTAGCATATTGTATGTTTGTAAATGTAATAGACAACTAACTATAGCTCAGTTTTGTTTTCACAGTAAGCGCCATAGAAAATAAAACAAATCACTAGCAAGAAAAATAATGCTACTTTTAGGACATCCTTAGTTTCAGTATTCTGCTTTTGTGATTGTGATCCATATTTAATTGATGGAGAATAGTCGTGGGTCAATGTAGTGGTGTTTGGGCCGTGAGGCACAGTTTTTGAAATCACATTGTCTCCCTTTTCAGGATATGAGTTCCTGACTTGCTGGAATCGGTCCTCAGTAGCTGAAGGAAGAAAATTAGATGAAAGGTTTGAATATCTTTTAAATTCGTCAGATGGGAATGCATCGGTTTTGTTGGGAATATCTGCAATTGTCTGTAGTGGTTGAGGCGGTTGATTCCGAAAAACGCGTCGAGTAAGTATCTGATGTTCATGAATATCTTTCAAATTTGGTCCAAAATCAACGTTTTGAATTGAAACGTTTTTAGGGTTATTGCCCAGATTTGGAAGTTTCTTTGTCCTTAAAATACGTTGCAGGTCATTTACTTCCCCGAGTAGCGTATCAGTTCCATGATTATTTATTTCATTAATCTTTGGTTTTATTTGTAAATTTTGATCTTTAGTTGTTGAATGCGACGGAGTAGGAAAACCAGTACTCTTAGTATCTTGTACTTGTGCTAATAAAGCTGAAGGTGTAGACGATTTGTTAGTAGATGCTACTTTGGGAATTGCAGCGTTAATAGAAACATCGAATTGCTCAAATGTTTCATGATATGTTTTCCCTTTATTAATACTGCTTCCAATTTCAACGATATTTATGGGTTTAAAACTGGGAGAAGTGTCATTTTTGGCTGTCAATTCATTTGTATGGCCATTAGAAATGTATTCTTTTTTCAGATTTTGCGTAGTAGTCTCCGATTTGGGGAAATTTCCGTTTGAAAATCGTTTGTCATCGTCTCGACTTTCCTTTTGCTCTGCGCAAGCAACTGATTTCATTTCCGGAAATGACAAATTTTGTATTTTGCAATTTTTGGTTTCGCTATCAATACTTATGTCTGGATTAATTTTTTCTCCAACAGCAAAGCAAAGATTGTTTGAGTTCAACGATACAGTAACATCAGGGCCATGATTTGTCTCAACAGTTTCCTGAGATGATTTTTTGGGGTTTTCGCTATTTTCATCGGTGGATAAATCTTGTTGATGTACAACTTCGTGATTTTCTTTATAAAATGGAAGATTTGCATTCAGACAATCTTTCAAATCTTCTTTCAATGGAGAAGTGTTCCTTTCTTCATCTGAAAAAATTTCTTTTGAACTCTGAACCTTTGCTTGCAACCAATTTTCCCATTTTTCTTTTAGTTTCGGCCTTCCAGTTACTTTCTCTGATAAAATCGTAGATGTAGAAAGTTTTACATGCGAACAATTCTTCAAATCACCTTCTGATGATCTAGTAACACTCGCTTCTTTCTCTGGGAGACTTTCCTTTGAAATCGAAGTGGTGGCATTCGAAGAATGCTTGCTATCTTCTTTTGATGGTGTGCTTTCTTCCTTCCTAGACAAAATTTCTTTGGAAACCGGGAGATTTCCATTTGAAGAAGTTTTTAAATGATCTTTTGACAGCGTAGTAGTTATTGTTTCTTTCACTGACAAAGTATCTTTCAAAGAATTTGGATCTGAAGAAGCGTTATGTAAATAATCTTTTGATGATGCAGCAATTATTTCTTTTTCTTTTTTGGAAATCAAAGGATTTGCATTTGAATAAGTTTTCAAATTAGTTTTTGACGTTTCATTCGCTTTTGCTTCTTTCCCTGACAAACTTTCTTTGGAAATAGCAGGATTTGCATTCGAACACGATTCCAAAAAATCTTTTGATGATGTAGTGGTTGTTTCATTCCCTGGAAAATTTTCTTTGGAAATCAGAGGCTTTGAATTCAAATCTTTTGACGGTTCACTCGCTTTTGTTTCTTTCCCTGGAAAATTTTGCTTGGTTGACTTGCTCCTATTTTTGTTAATCTTCTGAGAAATTTGAGGCAATTGCGCATTTAGAATTTGTGCACTTGGTCGTACAAAGTTTGCGCTTATATTTTTGTCATCCAAAAGCGATTTGCTATGGCTTTCCTGAGAGCTAGTTTTTGCAAGTGGTGGTTGTACTTGCGGTACCTCGTCCAATAACTTAGTTTTAGCATCGATTTTTGTGAATTTCTTATTTTCGGGCACGTCTGCGGCTGCAGTCAAACATTTTCTTTCGCTACACGAAAAAGTAGTGAGCTGCTGTAAGGAAATATCTGTATCTTTTAGTTTACTATTTGACAAACTGAAGTATCGGTACAAATCAATAACTTCTTTCGCAAGAAGGATGTTTGTTGACACGACATGCATAGTAAAATTCTCCATTGTCATCAAAGGATATCTTATTAAATAAACGATATTCGCCAAGACATTACGTAAGTTGGCTGCATCGTTTGAGTCGACATCAACTCGTTTACATTCCTCTTTGGCCCAACTGTGTGCAATAAAAAGTATTAATCATTATCTGTCTATCCGCTTATTAGAACTTTACAAAAAGTTTACAATTAAACTAGCTCACCAAACACATCTGTTAAATAAGAAAACTTCATCAACGAACAAATAATCGCTCTTGACAAGTTCCGCCAAGTTTTCGTACTGTATTTTGTAAAAATCTAAACTCGCAATAATTTTCGTCGCATTTCTGCAAAGTAAAATTTTTGTCACTTTATTTCATAACATTCATACTAATAATGTATTTTTCCGATCAATAAAAAACATCATCGTCAAAGGCTAAGGAATATAAAGAAAAAGAACAGACCTAAAAATGAAATCCATTGCTTTCGTTTTCAAGCAGGAGATATCCATTTTGCTAGACTCATTGTAACACCGAATTGCATTCTGTAAATTTAATCCATGTAACAATAAATCGCCACAGTTTTTGCTTAGATGGTGTATCCCTAAATGTTTAGCTGCTGACCAGACATCTAAAACAAGCTCTGCTTTAATTTCTTCTACAGGGGCATTCGTGTAAATATTCTAAAAATGCAACATAAAGAATTAAAGGTTAATATCACGCAGTAATAAAGTACTTGTAAATGTTCTACACAATTTTGTACTTATAAGACATAGCAAATTTTAGTTTATCAAAAATGTATTATACATTATGTCAATTTTGCGTAATTATTACAAAGAAATGGTTTACTTTTAATATGAATTTCAATGCCTCTGGTTCCATATCTGGCAGTTCAATTTTGTTCGTCATTTTCCCAAGTTTTTTGTCAAATTTTCCATTTACTCTTATAAGATCTTCTAATTGACGGGAAGTTAAATTAAGAATGAAGCTGTGTGCCGAAATAACTCTCTTGAGTGGTCCAACGAGAAACTGCACATCTTGACCGTTGCCATCATTTGTTAGGATGTAATGTAATTTTTCTTTGATAGACAGCTTGCTATCCCTCCAATCACTCATTTTCCCCTAATATGAGTTATTTGAGAAATATTATAGATATCTAATGGATTGTCAAAATTTGAAACCCAATTTTAGTATAAATTTGTAAGGTATAACAAGTGAAGTATAACAAGAAACAATTTGATTCACAGACAAAACTTCTGAAACAACGACTAAAATATCGTGACTGATAAGAAAGAGTAGACAAGTATTATCTGTTAGATAGATAGGACATATTTAATAGCCTCCTGGATAAATACTTTTTTATTTGGCAGAACTCTCAAACTGAAGCTGTATGCTTTTATAAAGTAATACATATATTTGCATTACCACGTCATTCGCATCGATCTATGTTTTATTCACAAATTGTTATCCGATGTACTTTAGAAAAGTGTTTTTTATAACCCTAAGTTGTAACGGGCAGTGGCAATAAAAGCCTTACTACTATTTCATTTATTGTACAGATCTTTATATTTATTCAATCGATGTATGTTTTCCAAAAGAGTTTGACACTTGTGCTTCAATGCTTATTATCAGCTTTCAAGTTCATGTACTACCACTTACCACAATTTGTTAAGCCTCTTTGTGTAGTTTATCCAATAAGTGTATTTTATTTTGCGTGCATTGTGGACGTGTGGACGTGTAAAGTTATTTTACAATATAATATCTGCGTGTATGGGTCCTGACAAAACCCACCGCTTCACCGCTTTGAGACTTTCGGGTGTAACGCTAACCTAACCTAAAGAAAAATGAACATGCTCCAATTTCGGACGTGTTTAAAATTACCGAAAGTCTCCAAGCGGTGAAGCGGTGGGTTTTGTCAGGGCCCGCGTGTATCGTGTTTAACTACATTATTCATTATGATTGTGGACAATATTACGAGTTACACAACTTAGTTATAAAAATTTAAACTTTCTCTAAATATAGTTTTCGTGTGTACAAAAAGTATAATAAATTAACCAGGAAAATAAGTTGAAAATCCTGCTTTTGACTTAAATGCTTGAGCGACAAAACAGTCGCATATTTTAATTTGAATTTCTGGTAAGGGAGTCTCTTTGAATCCCATTTTCCTGGTTACGCCCAATAAAACCTATATTGCGTATTTAAAAAAATATAACGCAGTTTATTCATCGAAATAACTCAGCAATTATTGAAATTCATGTCGTTGAGCAGCATAGCATATAGAGCAACAGCTGAAGACTTAAACTGCACTGCAGGAATATTAAATGTTAACTGCGGCAGTCGTAGTCAGTAAAATAGCATTAAGGAGCTTATATCATGTTGTTAAAAGGTTAAAGCATGAATCCTGAAATAATAATATTGAGCTCAATGAATGCGTGGATTTGAATCATCATGATTCTGCATGCTAGTGCTTTGTAATATTATAGTTTATTTACTTAATAGAGCATAGCATAACTTTATCTTAAATTGACTACCATGATTTGCATTTACAATTTACATACAATTGTTATTATTAATAAACAAATAGTTTTCCCACCGTGCGAGAATGTACGCTTAGTACTTACAAAACTTAACCTCTACTTGTTTTTCCAAATACCCATAATTTATTAAAATTTCCCAACTTTCCGCGTAAGAACGTAACATATTTTCTCCTAAAGGTTATAGCCATACCTTTAGGAGAAAATTTTAGAAATAATGTGCCGATTCACTATGTATGTCTTAATCTGTAGTAGCAGTCATAACTATGGTTTTGAGGTCTACCAGGGAAACTATAATGACCACATTGATAGCATTGCCATACCGGGACCGGTCCATACGATAATTGGTTGTTCGGAAATTGAGAATATGTCTGTGGATCACTTTTTCCCTTGGTTTTGCCTTTTTTATTTGTGTTTGAGGATGCTTTCTGGTTTTTGGGTTCGGTTTTGCTATGTTGCCCTTTCTCGGTTTCAACAGGAATTTTTGCCTTGGAGTCGATGCGTTCCTTTTTGTTTTCCAGCGATGTTTTCACAGTATCTACATCAGAACTATTTTTAACACAAACTTCAGAGACAGATTGCATCGTGTCTTCTAATAATGCCAGCAGCTCATCATCAGCGAAATTTTTGGCTTGAATTTCCTCCTCAGTTTGTCCAACTAAAAGTTTTCGTTCAGTACAAGAAAAATTTGTAATTCTTGGGAGCTGATCTCGTTTTGTACTGTGCTTTAAGCTTAAGTGTTGGTACAACTCAATAACTTCCGTTGCAATGAGAATCTGTTTTGCAACTACTTCCAAAGTAAAACTCTCGATTGACATCAAAGGAAATCTTATTAGCGACATAATATTTCCTAAAACACTACGAAGATTAGAGCCATTAGAACTGTCAAGACCAACACGACCGCATTCCGCTTCAGCCCACCTTAACGTCGAAATGGATTTAAAAAATATTTATTTATATAGTGCAATAAGTAGGCAGGTGCTCCATTCCAACAAAACAGTACATGGGAAAATACTTTGCTAACTCCGAGCATTTGTTAAATCACAATCTAAAACAGAATTTACAAATCAAACATTACAAATGGATATTACTCTTACCGAATGCAATTTCTGAACAATAGGAGTTCGTCAACGTACAAATAATCACTCTGCACTAGCATTGCTAAGTTTTGTTGACTAATCTGTTGGAACTCAGGAGTTTGAAGGACTTTCTCAGCATTTCTGAAATTAGAATATCAGAAATCGATGAATAGTTTGAGAGAGCAAATTGTATGATGGCATTTCAACTTTGAATATCAGCTATTCATTTTAATTGGAAATTCGCATTTAATTTATTTGTTATTTATTTGTCAAGACCGAAAAATGAAGTTCTTTGATTTGTCTATCAGTTTTGCCATTTTCATGTTGCTGGATTCGCTGTAAAGTCTCGCAGCGTTATCAACGGTGATATCCACTTTCATGAGTTGATATTTGCAGCTAGATGCGAAATTGTACATTCCAAATAAATTGGATACTTGGATTACATCCAGTAAAAGATTAGACTCCCACATATCCGCTGGGATATCTTTGTAGATGTGCTGGAGAATTTAAAGACACGAAGGAAATACAAAACCGATACATAATTTTTTAAATTAAAATTATTTTGGACATTTATACACATTTATAATTTCATAATTTTAATTTATATATTCAAGTTTATCCAAGGACCTTAATTGAATCCTTTAAAACTGACTTACGTTCAGCAGAAATTTCATAGCTTCGGGTTTGATATCCGGCAATTCAATTTGAATGCTCCCATTTTCGGATTTTCCATTCCTTTTGAGCTGATCATTGAATTTAGAGGACGCTAACTGCAGAATGAAGCTGTGAGCCATAATCTTCGTTTTATATGGCCCCACAATAAATTGAACATCTTGACCAGTTTCTTCATTTGCCAATATATAGTTCAATTTTTCTTCTATGGAAGGGGTTTTCTCTCTCCAATCGCCCATGGTGTGTGTTGCATAACCTTATTATACATAAAGTGCAAAATACAAGCACAAAACCAATTGCTTTTTTAACTCAAAAATATCTAAAAAAAATGACACTCTTTTATATGTGAGCGAGCACTAAATTGATTTGAACAAACTTATTGTCGTTTAGCAGTACCTACCTCGAATGTCCGATATTTAGTCTTAGGCAAAGTGCAACAACTAATCAGGAAAAAGTTGCTGGCCCGTTGTACCACTTTTACTTCCCTTTTATCTATATGATAAATCAACATGTACCGATATGTTATGTTGTTCAATACAATATTTTCTGCCAGCGAAATCTGTTGGGTTGAAAATTGCAATTAGTTAAACAGTGGGTTTGGTAGGTGTAGTTTTATCAACTGAACTTGCATTGGATAAGGAAGTATATACATTGTATATTGTATATAGGTACCCTTGCGATATTATTATTTTATACTTCTATGGTATTGGAAGCTTTTAAACATTTTATAAGATTCATTCGACAAAAACCGCAAACTATGATGATCGACTATCTTTATTCCATTTATTTTGATCCACTTAGGATTCAATACATATAGGAAATTACCTGTGAAAAAACTTTTGGATTAAATATATTTAATCCATGATGCAAAGTTATTTGTGAAAAACTGGCGAAAAATATTTTTAATGCGTAAATCACTGGCAGAAAACAAAAGTAGTTCTATCAATAATTTGTAACTCAGTCATTAATTGATGACTATAATAATATGTAGCTATAATAATTAACTGTTTACCCACATTTTCTCTAAGAATTGAAAGTGGACTCTAATTTAAATTGTAACAATAATTAAACGCCCTATCCGTAATACCAATTACTATCTAAATCATTTTTTATGCTCTTTTAGTTAGGTAGGTACCTGTATTACTGTATCAAATTTTGCAAATTTTATTGGAAGAGCAATTTACTGTAAATGTCTTCGTAGATCCAAAAATGAAATTGCATGTAATTCATGAGTACTACGACCAATCAATTAAAGTCAATTTAGTATTAGTCAGAAGAGAAAGAGAGCATTGGCCCTCTGCAATCGACAAAGGCATTGCGCACTGTAAACAACATTGCTAATGTATAACTATTTAATTTTACGTATGACTAATATATATATACATCTCCCAGATGAATAAATGAACCTTTTATTTAACAGCTAGTTCAGATTATGTAAATACAGACACAGGAATTGTTTTTCATAAACTTTACAATTTTAGATAAATATTTGCTAATGAGTACACAGCGAATAATTTGTGTGGACAAGTGGTTCACACGAAAAAGTTATTTTTATTAGTATTCATTGTAAATTCACATGTTCGTTATTTACACGCGTATTTAATTTTGATACTATTTTAGATGAGATATAAAAGAATGGATTTTTCTATTTATGTACATATATAAATTATATGATTAATAATTATGGCAACCTCCTAAATGCATTTTAATCATCCTCATCAGAGTTATTGTAGTTAATGGCGGTGATTATTGCTTCGCCAGCGTACACAATGGAGTTGATGACAGCTAGTGAGCCCATGGCAAGGCCTGCTGGCTTGGGATTTGTGTCCCTAACATTAAAATGATTTTCTGGAAGAAACCGATTCCAAAACTGAATAATCACAGCTCCAGTTGTTATCCACATAATGGCTCCAATAATATTCATGATTGTTTCCTATAAACAATAATAACAATCATTTACTTTTCCATAAGTTTTAATTCATGGATACTTATACAAAGTCGTAATAATGTAGAAAACATATATATTCGAGGAAAGATATCAAGGAATAAAAATTTAATTCAGTCCTTCATAAAATTTTGTTAATCTTTCAGATATTACTTATAACTTATTGGTTGTAAAGGCGCGACTCAAAAGTTTCTCTAGAATTATATAGAATTGTAAATCTGATGCACTTAGAGATTTATTTAGATTTTTGCTTTATTTTTGACTTATTTCTGCCTAACACTGTATAGCATTTTTTCTCAAATTCCTCTTCAAATTCTTGTAGCCAGAAAATTTTTAATGCATAAAAGGAAATGGGTGTTTACACATATAATAATGATAGACGATAATGGAAAATTTGAACATACCGTGATAGACGAATTAGTGTATTTGTCAAAAAACATCGCGACCAGCCCAACAATATTGTAAATCAAGAATCCAATGAAAATCCCAGTGGTTAACGTTTCTGCATCGTGATTTTTATGGTAAGACGCTCCCATGAAGTAGCCCCCATCTCCAACTCGGTAAAGGACCACCACAATTATATTGAGAATCTGTTTTGTGACAATTCCAGAGTAAATGTAATTAAGAAAACAAACGTTTTGTCTATCAATTAAAAGTTGATGTAAAAGTAAAATGGAATAAGACTTACTAATTTCAGCCCTTTGGTGGCGAACGGTGTATTATGGCTGACAGGCATTATTATTTTGATCTGCAAACTTTTTCAGTGCGTAAAGTGAAATGAATCTGTTTTCAAAGTGCTTAAAGTTTAACCTGAAGCAAAGAAAAATGGCCGAGTACAGATTTAACGATGACGAAGTCAGCCATGTACATTAACAGTATGAGTCGGAGCGGAATAAGTAGAACGGAATTAGTAATGGTGATAACGACTGGTCAAATCTCGTATATTGAGATATTGCCAAACAACATAACAGAGAGAAAACATATTCTATTCGAAAGAATTTTGCCCATTTAAGGAGAGCGGACCATGAATAAATATATTATATCACTATTCTGACTGTACACCTTTCGCTTTATGATGTTTGCTAACAGTGAGATGATAAAACTTATCTCTTATCTCAAACCAAATCGTCAATAAACCTTACATGAAGTATGAGATAAACGTTTCCAACAGTTTGTGATTTTGCATTGAACATACAACGGACCAAAAGCCAAAACTCATTTGTGCGATGAGCAAATATGAAATAATATTTATTTGTAATTGCAGACTTGCAGATGGCCCTCAAAACTCAAAACCAAATGCAAACAAAGCTATCTTTAATTGAAATCAAGTTAGTATTGGTTATCCCTTCTCCATGCAGGTATCCTATTTGTAATTGTGGATCCCACTGCTACCGACCAAATTCGGCTATACATTCAGATATTTGAAGTTTAAAGGCTGGGATTAGACTGGGAGTGTAGGATGCAGTAGATGACATTAGGGTGTTTCCTGACGCTTTTATTATCTAATTAGTTTTTTTTTCTACATTCAATTTGAGATGTTGGTAGTTATAGTACATATTTTATTAGCGGTTATTGTTTTATCATATTTGATCCTTCCAAATCAAAAATAATTTCAGAAACAGAAAAGAGTCGCACTTTGTCCAAGAAAAGTTTTGCTTGACTTTCCTAGGTGTAGCTTTATTGAATTTTTATTAATTTAGTTATAAAATATTAAGACCTATATTTCCCAGGAATATGAACCTTATAATAATCAATATATGATAAAAAATATTATTATTATCATTACGCCTTGTAAGAAGAATACGATACGTACGCAGATTAATATATTAGACCTATATGGAAAAACAAATATGATCTTAAAAAATTTTGCGATAATTTGCTATAAAATGAATAATTGTGGAACATGGACATACATTCGATTCTATATAATGAATAGAAATGTTTTTAGATATACAGAGATAAACATAAAATAATAATATAATATTGCATATTGCTATGCAATAAATGCGTATTAAACGCAGGATCAATATTAGGAACTAGTTGGAGCGAGAACTATATTTTTGCAAATAATTTCAATGCTTTAAACAAATGCCGAATTAAAACAGTGATATATGCATTTTCAATTTTGAAAAATAGATATGTTCTTATAATATATGTACAGCCCAATAAATTTACATAGGATTGCAACCTATATGGCCAGTTTAATACTTCCAACTCTTCAAAAGAATAGTGACACAAATGGATAGGTAGGTAACGGTAGATATATAGCAATGACAGGTGAATATATTTATTCGCTGCAGATGCCAGGCTGAGTTCCTTGCAATTTGCTGCAGACGACGCTGAGCAAGTTGACTTGACTGTTGGTCATGTCCTCTTCAGTCCATACTCCGTTGTAGACAATCCATGGCACATAGTACAAGGTGGGGTTCAGGGAGTGGGTGCGGTTTCCATTTGCAGCCAAAAGTTCTGGTCCTCGAAGGGAGTCCCAGCATTCCTGAACGGGGGTCCAGTCCAGCCACAATTCCCGAGCACAATCTGGTCCGGCCCTTGGGGGGTATGCAGAGCTCATCGTGCAGTTGATGAAAGCTCCCTTTACGTATTCTGGGTAGATGGCCAATGCACAGGCTTGCATTTTGTTCCCTTCGCACTCATCATCTCCATGTTGGCAGATAAACGTGTAGGTTCCGTTGACGGCTGTCGTCTATTTAAATAATTTAAACATTAGAAAATTGGGAATACTTACATTAATTATCATTAATTAACACACTGTATTCAAATATTCTATATAGGTACACTCATTTATAATTAACAATACATTTGCTTTTCCGTAAGGGACATAGTCGACGGCCAAGTAAGGATTTCCAAGTGCACCCAATCGGTTGTAGGTCGGGAATAATTGCCTGGTGATGAATCGAATGCTGTCTGGGCACAGGGACTCGAAAAACACGGACAGTGTAAGTTCAGCCTGTGAAAGAAAAGAAATAAATGTAATTTAAATTAATATTTACATTATTATCATTCGTGTACTTTCAACTATGATAATTACGAAAAATATTACAAATTTAATTTTAGATTTGGACGCCTATCTGGCTTAAATTTGGTTTAAACTTAAAACTTAATGAACCGTTTCCTTAAATTAACCTTGCACAGCTTAAAATATTAGTCATATGTATAAAGTCATTTAGGAAAGGAAAACTTTTGGAAAACTTTTAAATTCATAAAAATTCATAAAATCCTTAAGCAATAAAATCTGTTGATTAAGGTGACCTGGTATCTTTTGATATATTAAATTAATTAAACCAGTTTTTAATATTTATTTACACAGTGAATAACAAATAGGTACTTAAAAATTATAGCGTATATTAAAGATATATTAAAGATACCTTTAGTAAAGATCCAAGCTATGAGGCTAATATTATGGTATCATATACATAGCTAAAATATTTGTATGCTAAAGATAACTGTTTGATCAATAATTTATTGAAACGTACTTCTTGTTGTTGGGAGGATGAGACGAGTGCCAAAACAATGGCAGTAAACAGAGCGGAAGAGTATTTCATGGTTGTAATCTAGACAAAACAATTAAATAACGTAAACATAAATATAAATAAAAACAACTAATTAATGAATGAGTGCTTTAAAAACAAACAAGTCTACCTCGTAAAAGAACTTCAGCAGCAGCAATGAAAGGACACGGATCTGGAACAGTTTTAAGTAGCCAAATTTATATGCTTCCCAATCTAATCTCTGTGTGAATAATTTAATATAACTTGACTACATTATATGATAATCCGATGATGATGGGTTGCCCAAGACGTACATGTACCTTTTGTTATTCATAGCCTGTATAATCTGCGTCTCATGGTCTTTGATCAGTCTATCAGGCTTCAACTGCATGATAATTATGGGATTCCCTAACCACTTAAAATTATGAAAAGGTAGAATATAGTCAGAGTGTCATGATGGATATATGGATCCAAAATTGTCAATTCATGTTTGACAAATCTAACAACGAGAATAACCAAAAGTTCAGAATTTAATAATAAAACGTGATGGCTTTTTGGCGAAAAACAAATTCAGATTTTACAAAATTAGTTGCTAAAAATCTAATGAGAAATGATTTTATCGATCAACAATGACATTTCTGCTTCATTTTTAAGAATTCTGCCTTTTTAATATTCGTTCATTTTGCATCTCTGAATCTTTAGTAAAATTGGCATAATTATCTTAACCCAAATGCAGTTTGCCACAACACAAGGAAATTGTCCCACACTGCATTAATTATAACTTATAACCTTCTCAACTATAACCGTATATAGCCAAATGAACCAAACTTTGAACTGAATCATATTACGAACATTCGGTTCTGCCCATTCAATTGGCACGGTTTTTTTTATTGTACACGAAAAGAAAGACTGTCGCATGACGTTAGTAATCACTATAATCATTATAATAACTTAAAGCTTTTAGTGATTAAAGTCATATAGAGGACCTTTGTGTTATCATTTGAATTAAGTACCATGTACATCATGTACCTGTGCTAAATGAAAATGTTTCATCAGCTTTTTAGATTAATTACTCGTTAAAGTTTAAAAAAAACTTATTATTAACAGATTACAGAATTTATGTTCCAGATCATTCCTATTCCTCAACTATTCCAATATGCCAAGTCACTTCCAATTAGTACTAATTACTTAGTAGGTAAGTTGTAGGTGTAGAATTTGCACAGCCGTTTTGTTCGTGTAGATTAGAACTGCGGAATAAACCGGCGCGCGGCGTACAGAAATACATTTACATATACGCATTCTTACAAGGCATTTTTTGAGATGTCTGTTTGGATTTCATTAAAATGTGATTTATAAACGAGTTATTTCACTCAAAATCTAATAAAAAAACAGCCCATTTGACGTAAAGGAGGAAAATGCAAATACCCCAAAAATTTCTGTACATTCTCAAATTTTACGGCAGTGTACAATATTCTTTTAAAATAATTCTTATAAATAATTAACATGTAAGTACTGCCAAACAGAAGTTGCAGAAATGTCAATACTTTCAATATTTCTCACTTCGACTTCGATTATCTTAATGCTTTAGAGTGATGTTTAAAAAAAATTCTAAGTAATAAAATACATGGATGGAAAAGCTAAGATTTGGCCTTGGCTAAATAAGAAACTGGCTTCATTTCAGTGTTTACCTTTTAGATATTAGTATACACGTTATACATCCTAATATTATGGTCAATAAGTAATTATAGATGCATAATTACAATGTGTGCATTTCTGCCTTTTTTTCAAGAAATTCAATATCAGGACCAAAGATGAATCTTGCAGACATAACCGCAGCTGCAATTGTGTTCCGTGACGCCAATCGATGCTATCCTGAGGTTCCTTTTAGACTTACGCACTGGGCAGGTGGAAGTTTGGTTTGGCTGTCGGCAATGACCAAGCCAATCACATACAATGATCTATTACAAAATATTTTTTCATGAATATTATTGATGCATCGGTCATAGCTTATCGGCAATTTGACAAGTGCATCAATAAAGCATCTGCAGCATTTTTTGAAAGCATGAATTCATTTGATAGGAAGCTCTCCTTTTATATAACACCCATCAGAATTTTTTTAAAGATTACTGTTGGGATATTTATACCAATGCTGAGCCCCAAATCCTACCACTTTAAAAATTTCTCGGTGTATGATCCTTCTTCTTTTTCCTTCCAATTTTCAACGTCATGAGTTATTAAACTGTCCAATTTCTGCAGAAAAGACACTTAATTAATACTATTAGTGGCATAGAGGTACTAGGGAAAAGTTGGAGTCTTTTGGTAGAAGCCATTTCAGGGTCTTTTGCTGTTAGCGTCTAATTGCGCCTATTTTTTGGTGTTTATTTGTCAATGCATGTATTTTTGAATGTAACATAATGATATGTATACATACCCATTATTGGCGCCTAGCGCCTGTATCATACCGTAGCTATCGTAATACTTATAGATGATAGATTTTCCCTTTTGTAAGCTCACTAACATTTTTAGTGCAGATTTGCCTGCCCATTTTAGCATCTTTATCGTACCTGCCTTTAAATTATTCACTGACGCATTACGAAAAGACAAGTTACGACATATCAAACAAAACACTTGTAGACACTTTTGGGAAAACGCCGACCATTCGCCGTCGGTGTCAGAAATGTATACGTTTTTACAAAAAATCAACGCCCTAGCCCCCTGCCCCCGGGGGATGGGGCTTTCGGTCTCGGCCCATTAATTTCGGGGTGAAGCGACACGAAGAATGTAATGTGTCACGGGTTTCGTGCCCTTTAGCTCGTTCTTTCCAATGAAAATGCTTGATTTGGCGGTAATGATTTTGGATGGATGGAGCAGGGGCAAGACTGCACGACTCAAGACGTGGACGGACCTAAAGAACAACTCTTGAACTTGCTTAACTTAAAGAAAAGGATAACTGTTAAAAACGAAAGTTAATTTGAATATTTTTATTGTAAATGCAAATTATATTGTACTTGTTACTGACGTTGACGCAACAATCAGTAGAAGTGACCAAGACACAAGCACTACCAAACAAACGACCGAACGAAAGGCGAATCGAATGAAAATTGAAAATCAAAAGTTGTATATATAAGGAGGACATTATGCATTAAGATCCCAAATAGCCAAGAAAAGTCAAAGTTTTAAAGTGGTAAGTTGTGTGTTGCACTTGGAATTCGAACATGGATTTATGGCTTAATGTGTAATAATTACTTTTATCTATGCGCTGTTTTTTATTTGATTTAAAAGATTTAATTGCAATTAAGATACTGCTAGGTTAGTAAAGACTATTATCAGGAGAAATGTTTTTCAATGTCTAGACAGATACTCACGATTGTCACGAGTGGTCACAACTGTTGAACTCCATAAATATTTTCTTATTACTAGATACACTACTTGATCTTTAATTACAGATAACTGCCTTGTCATTATTATGGAGTTTGACGGCTCTATGACGTCAGCAGTGGTTGATGAGGCGTCTGATGAAGAGGAGCAAAAGTGGAGAGAAGCGATTGCAAAACTAAATCCTAGACATTCTACTGGAGAACTTAGTCCCCACCAGTATACTATAAATGACATTCCCATCGCCTTTCCATATGAAGCATATGAAAGCCAACATCAGATGATGACAAAAATCATATATGCACTGAAGAGAGGTGAAAACTGTTTGTTGGAAAGCCCAACGGGAACAGGAAAGACTGCAGCCCTTCTATGTGCGGTACTAGGATGGCAAAAGTACGTGGAGGAAAAGGGCAATGACGGGAATGGTTGGCCAATCGACGAGGCAACTTTAGCTGTAAGATGTGTATGCAAGTTCATTCCCAAAGGAAATAATTTCAAAATAATTCAGAAGACTGTTGTTGAAAAGCACCGAGAAACTGTTATTCTTGAACGCTATGATTACGGTAAAAAGATTCCCGAAGAATCTCGAAGTCAATCCGAGCTGTGCAGATATTGTGTTCGCACTTATTACAAACGGAATTCAGTGCCCGTCATTTATTATGCGACGAACACACTTTCTCAAGTCAAACAAGTTGCAAAGGAGCTTAAGTCGACTGTGTACACAAAAGGAATCAAAATGTCAATTTTGGCAAGTCGACATAACACGTGCTTAAACGATGATGTTTTGAAGTCGACGGATGTAAATGACGAATGCCAAAAGCTAAGAAACAATTACTGGCGCTCTAAAGCTGAAGAATCACCAGACTGTAAAATTACGATTTCTGCTCCTTCCGAACCCAAAAAAATATGTGAGCGTTATGCAGCTGACAATGAGTCTATTTTCAAAAATTATTCTGGTCGAGGAAATTCTGCAGCTTGGGATATTGAAGATTTGAATCTGTACAGTAAAGCGCATTCGGGATGCTCTTATTACGGCTTAAAAGTAATAAAAGAAGACGCCAAGATTATATTTTGCACATTCAATCAAATTTTGCACGGAGGCATCAGAGAGGCCATGAACGTAGACTTAACAAACAGTGTCATTGTTTTTGACGAAGCTCATAACGTCGAAGAGCTCTGTCGGGAAATTTCAACTGTCGTAATAACTCAAAGACACATAAATGCATTTATCATTCCTGAAATTGAAAGAGCTTTGTCGCCAGAAAATTCAGCAAAAGTCCCGCTGGGCATTGTCGCTATTTTACATTCACTCTTGGACTTTTTTCAAAGATTTACAACGTGGTTTACTTCTCAAAGTCGACAAATGGTGTTCAACTACGAAAAATATCGGGAGAGACATAAAGAATTCTCTGAAGCTGAATTGGCTATACATTTGGAAGCTGTTGGATTTACTAAAGAAAATGTGGCTAAGTATAAGAATGACGTGTCCGTATTATCTGAAGTAGCAAATGGGAAAAAGAAAGAAGTCAATGCTGACACGAAGAACTCAAATGAAAATGAGTATTCACAAAAATATAACTGCTTCGAATTCAGCACAACTGTCATTATAGCGATGAGTAATCTATTCTACAGATTTTACTATATTTTGGGCGAAGGAAAAAAACCGTCTTTGCAAGAACATTATAAAGCTGTCTTTACAAAAAGAGTCATGTCCTCTAGGACGAATAATGTAGGAGTGAGAGAGTACCAATTCGAAATCGAGTTTCAAAATTTTTGTCTGAATCCGGCAATTACTTTTGAAGAATTAAAACGAAATGCTCATTCCATCATTATATCTTCTGCCACTCTTTCGCCTCTTCATTCATTTGAGTCTGAGTTGAATACGCCGTTCCCTGTTCAATTATCTGCCCCGCACATTATCAAACGCGAAAATGTCTTTTCATCATTGATTACTACTGGCCCGAATAAAGTCGAGCTTTCTTACAATCATCCTGGACTAGGGCCTGCAGATGCACAGGTGGAATTAGTAAGATGCGTTTTAAATATTTGTAAAGTTGTTCCTGGTGGAGTTGTCGTCTTTTTGCCCTCACGTGGGTGGTTGACTCAATTGAGATGTGGATGGGCTATCTCACCAATTCTCAACGAAATTAAAAAAGTAAAGAAGATATTTTTTGAGCAGAAACAAAAGAAGTTTTTTCTTCGAGATATGAAGGAATACGCCGAAACCATCGCAGCTGGCACAATTGGTTGTGTTCTTTTCGCTGTATTTCGAGGAAAGGTCAGCGAATGTGTAGATTTTAAAGACGATCAGGCAAGAGCAGTTGTCACAGTTGGAATTCCAGACTGCAGTCCAAATATTCCGTCGACTGCCTTCAAAATGATGTACAACGACGCGGTAAATGCCAGCAAGGCTTCAGAAAAGCCTATGCTATCGGGGATTGAGTGGTACCAAACACAAGCATTTCGGGCACTGAATCAAGCTTTTGGAAGGTGTGTGCGACACAGAAATGATTGGGGCAGCGTAATCATAATTGAAAAAAGAATGGAATTGGGTTCTAACAAAAGCAAATTGTCCCAATGGGTGGCTCAGGATCTACAGACTTACCAAAATTTCAATGACCTGGAAAGCAGCTTGGAACAGTTTAATCAAGCTAAACAAATTGAGAATCAGAAAGATGAAGACGAGGGATATTTTCCCGAGCAGGACCTTCGAGAAATACCATTCAATAGTTTGTGCTCCAAATTATTCTGATGCACTACTTAAATATTTCGCTTCCTAATCACAGAATGCATTCCAAAACTAAGAAATTGAGACCGCAGACATTCCTGCTCAAGTTATTGATAGAAATGACGAAAACACTAACTTTTGTGACCGAGACAATAAAAGTGATAGGGAATTTCAATCTCAGATAAAAAGTTGCACAATCTTTTCTAGATGATAGCAGTGCAATTAAAATGAATGTATCCCGTTCCCAGGGGTAATTTTGCCGTTATTACGTTCTAATCATCCATAAGTTTTTCAGTTTCAAATCTTTGACCTTTATATAAATCAATGTTACATAATGTTCCATTTTTCTAGTTATCGATGAAATTAATTGAAAATACTTTTGGAGTTGTAAAGAAAGGCATAAGTCAGTTCTTCTAACGAAATATTTAAGACTTGACTAGACCATAATAATAATAGCATTATTATATTATAATGATTTAATCCATTCTTTTAAAATATATATTAATTTAATAATTGGTATAACATAACGTAATAATGTTGAGTAATAGATACAAGTGTTCAACATCTCAATCTCGCCATTTTTTAATGTAAAAAGTACTAAAGGGGTAAAAATACATTACTAGAAATGTATGATTTTGATGAGGATGTTAAAATGTTAATGTTTGAGTCATTTAAAAAATTGAGAATTTTGTAATGAATTAAAATAAATATTATATTTAATTAAGTGCTGATAATGAGAGCTTAACTTATGTAACTGTAGACTTAGATTGTAAGAGGTTGAATTGTTTTTCAGTAGGTAGTGTTGTTGCTTCAAAATGACATCAACAATGAGAAACTGAAATCTTTATGATCTTTATTTTGCAATAATGATGAACGATCAAGTTATAATTTGATTTACGCGATGATAGTTTTATGACTAATGTTACCAAGAAAAAATTTGTTTAAATACTGTTGCAAAATGTAGCAGGTGCACCACCTGTCTACACTACAAATGTTCCTATATAATTAATTGTTTCATTGGTTCCTAAAAGTTTTGATATTTTTGATTGTTTTGTTGAATATAATAATATAAATTATGATTAAATTAAAAAAATGAAAATAAATCAAATAGTATTTTCATTTAATGTTTGTCAATATTAATATTGTGCATTGGTGTAGACCTGAACTAAAATAAGGACTAGTTACATTTAATAGTATAGTATGAGTTTTATTAAGTGACCACAATGTCCACAATATTTCATTTCCCTTAAAAACTGAGGTTGCATACTTTTGGTTTCTAACCTTTTATTTCGTTATTATAATTATGACGTTTAACCTTTTGGCTCCCTTATATAGTTGAAGAATGCATAGTAAATTGCTATTGTTACGATTTTCAAAAAATCAATTTGTTGCCTCAAATTTTGGCTGCTTTAAAATATTAAATATTTTTGCCGTGTATTCCAATAAAACAATTTCCCCTGACCGCATTTTTTCCAAAACAATATTCTGGTAATTGCAGGTAATTTAAAAAATTGGGTAGTAAAAATTATTTTGCAGTTAAATTAGCATTGTACATTTGACTCTAGGTGAATAGAAAAGAAAATACATTCATTTTGGATTTAAAATGTGCTATTTATTTGGACTTCTATTATTTGCTATTATTGAAATAAGGACTGACTCGTTTTTATTTATAGTCCCTGCTAAGGAGGCTGCAAACTCTTTTTAGAATTTAGGTAGGTACAGAAACAAGTACCTAATTGATAATTTAATCATGTAGACCTTATAGCGATATAATTGGACATTATTGCGGTAATTATTATTATCTGAAGTTCGTCACTATTTCGGGGTGTTGTGAAACTGATCAAATCAAACGAGCTACATATTAGTTAGTACATTAAAGGCTTAACTTTTGGAGGGAATTCTTTTGGTTTCAACATGGTTTCAACAACCAAACATCAGAAATCATACGAAAGTCAAAAAGTAATAACAAACCTTTTTTTTAGTAGTTTTAGGTTAATTTTGAACTTTGTAACTATTAACTGTAAGTAATATATACTAATATTGGGATTTGGAGGCAACCGAATCAACAAACAACGTTCCTATAAGTAACGGTAAAAATATATATGATAGGTTATTTTTTGTTTTTACTACCACTACACGAAAAACGAAAGAAATAAAATTAATTATATCGCACACAGACCAATAAAAAATACCGAATAATCAATGGATATTCTATCCTATTGCAGCTGAAGTTCATACATCACTACCTAAGACGAAGTAACAGCTGACGGCTAAGAAAGGTCAAAATTGAAGACTCAATCGAAGTCAAAAGTAAGTAAGATGTTGCAGTTGCACTTAGAAAAGATTAAATAATGAACCATTGTAAAAACGGATGTAAATAAGTAGCGGGTATTGATTAACGTTAGAAACGCATGATTTATTGTAAAACCCCCATAATTTACGGTCAAGCCCGCATGATTTACGGCGAAACCTGCATGATTTACGGTGAAAATGTTATCAATCGGACGTAGTCTTCTTTGGGATTGTTGACATTACTCCAACCTAGTCTGGTTCTCTTGGATTTTGTACATCAATCGGACTTCATCTAGTTAACTGGTTTCTCATCCTGCGCTGCCGACGCCGGAGCGAAACTCCAGCGTCAAATGGCCACGTGGATACTATGCTGAATCATGGCCGTATTTAGAACTCAGTTTCGGGGGGGGGCAAAGCCAAACACATTTTATTACAATATTTTTGAACGCTCCAATTCGCGGTTTTAGTCCAAAAATTGACGAAATTTATCTCATTTCGCGCAAAGCGCGGAAAATTTTGCCTATTTTTCCAAAAATTTCCTCCTTTTCTCGGATTTCGGGGGGGGGGGGCATTTGCCCGGTATGCCCCCCCTCAATACGGCCATGTGCTGAATAATCTATTAATTATGCTGTATACTAATTACAGGTAATTTGCAAAACGGAGAGCTCTATGATGTTAGTGTCAACATTTGATGATGAGGAGTACTACGAAGATGAACAACAGTGGAGAGAGGAGATTGAAAGAATAGTTCCTGACCAGTCTTCAGTTGAACTGCGTCGTCATGAGTATACTATGTAGTAGTATACTATACATTCCCATCGCCTTTCCATATGAAGCATATGAGAGCCAACATCAGATGATGGATAGAATGACATATGCACTAAAGAGAAGTGAAAACTGTTTGTTGGAAAGCCCTACTGGAACTGGAAAAACTGCAGCTCTTCTATGCGGGTTACTGGGTTGGCAAAAGGTTGCGGAGGAAAAGGGCAATGAAGGGAATGGTTGGCCATGGGAAATAGACGAAGCAACTTTAGCTGCAGGCTGTACATGCGGATTTATTCCCAAACAAGATGCCGCAGGAAATGATTTCAAAATATTGCAGCAAACTGTGAAAGAAAGATACCGAGATTTTGTTATTCTTAAAAGGTATGGCTATGAATTGGTAGAAAGAGAAATTCCGTTCGAAAATGATGGCCCATCCACTAGTAACATAGAAGTATCAAGTCCGAAGAAGAAGAGAAAAGTTCTAGTTCCACAACTAAAAACTGTTCCAGAAGAATCCAGAGGTCAATCTGATCTGTGCAGATTTTGTATTCGCACTTATTACAAAGAAAGTTCAGTGCCCATCATTTACTATGCAACTAGAACGCTTTCTCAAGTCAAACAAGTTGCAAATGAGCTGAAGGCTACATTTTATTCAAGAGGAATCGAAATGACAATACTAGCAAGTCGAAATAACACGTGCTTAAATCTTGATGTGCTGAAGTCGGCAGATATAAATGAAGAATGTCAAAAGCTAAGAAAGAACTACTGGCGCTCTATAAAATCCCAAGGCGATGGCAATGGAATTGCTAATACTTACGAATCCAACAGAATATGCGGGCGCTATGGTACTCATAATGCCTCCATTTACGGAAATTTTCCACCATGCGAAGCCGAAGGAGTTCCTGGTGCTTGGGATATTGAAGATTTGAACAAATACAGTAGCAGACACTCCGGATGCTCTTATTATGGCTCAAAGATATTAAAAGAAACCGCCAAGATTGTATTTTGTACCTACAATCACTTATTACAAGCAAACATCAGAGAATTCATGAAAATAGATTTAACGAACAGTGTCATCGTTTTCGATGAAGCTCATAACATCGAAGACTTGTGTCGGGAAAAGTCCTCTGTCAAAATAACTCAGACGCATATTGATAGAAATATCATTCCCGAACTTGAAAGATCACTATCACCAGAAAATTCAGCAGAAATTCCACCGGGAATTTCTCCCATTTTAAACGAACTCCTTAATTTTTTCAAAAAACTAACTAATTGGTTTGATACTCGAAGCAAACTAATCGAGTTTAACTACGAAATCGTGAAGGAACATCATAAAGAATTCAGTGATGATGAATTAGCTAGACAAATGACAGAGGTAGGATTTACTAAAGAAAATATGATCAAGTACACCGATGACCTCTACACGCTGTCTGAAGTTGCAAAGGGGAAGGAGGAAGAGGAACCTAATGATGATAATAATACGGAAAATTCAAATGAACGAGTGGCTCCAAGTACAAATAACTTCAAGTTTAGCACAACTGTGATTACATACATGAGTAATATTTTCTACAAGTTTTACTATATTTTTGGGGAAGGAAAAAACGCATCCCTGCAGGAACATTATAAGGCTGCTTTTACAAAAAAAGTTATTTCTTCGGCCCCGAATATTCGTGGAATGAGAGAATACAAATTCGAAAACGAGTTTCACAATATTTGTCTGAATCCGGCACTTACATTTGAACCATTAAAAAGAAGAGCACATTCCATTATTGTAGCTTCTGGCACTCTTTCGCCTCTTCATTCATTTGAGTCTGAGCTGGATACACCGTTCCCTGTCACATTATCTGCCCCACACGTTATCCCAAAAACTAATGTCTTTTCATCAGTGATTACTAGTGGTCCGAATGGAGAAGAACTTTGTTTCAATTATCATGGACAAGGAGTCGACAAAAAGCAGTTGGAATTAGGGATGTGCATTTTAAATATTTGTAAACGTGTTCCCAAAGGAGTTCTCGTCTTTTTGCCCTCGTATAGATGGATGGACAAATTGAGAAATAAGTGGACAAATTCACCAATTCTCAGCCAAATCCGTGCAATAAAGAAAGTATTTTTTGAAAAGAAAGACATGCAGCTTTTTCAACAAGATATGAAAGAATACACCGAGACTATCGCAGCAGGCACAATTGGTTGTGTTCTTTTCGCCGTGTTTCGAGGTAAAGTCAGCGAAGGTGTGGATTTTAAAGATGATCAAGCCAGAGCAGTTGTTACAGTTGGAATCCCGTACACCAGCAAAAATGATCCATTTGTTGGTTTCAAAATGACCTATAACGATAAAGTAAATGCCAGAAATACTACAGGAAAACGTGTGTTATCAAGTGGTGACTGGTATGCCACGCAAGCATTTCGGGCTTTGAATCAAGCTTTTGGAAGGTGTTTGCGACACAAAAACGATTGGGGGAGCTTAATCATTTTAGAAGAAAGAATGGAAAAATATTGTAACAAAAGCAAATTGTCCAAATGGGTCGCTGTGGATTTAAAGACTTATCAAAACTTTAATAACCTTGAAATCGAATTGGAAGAGTTCGTTCAAAGGAAACAAAATGAAAATCTGTCGAATGAGGATAATAATTTATTAGCAGAACAGGATGTTGAAGGAATAGCATTAGTTTCTACTCCAAATGTTCCTGGTGAACCAACTCTAAGCGATGGGGACGGAGTTCCACAGATTGCAATTGAAAATGTAGAAATTGGGATTGCAGACGCTCCTACTCAGGTTATTTTGAACGACGAAAACCTCCGCAGTGGCAATAATAGTAATACCACGGAGTTTGATTCTCCTCAAGTTGCACAACTTTTTCGGGATTCTGTGCAATTAAATTCTCCAACTCGAGCTCCGCGGAGACAACTGCAGTTCTAAAACCATTTCCACCAAGTTGTTCAGTTTCAAATTTCAAACCTTTCATTTGTATCTGTATTTTGCATTTTCAATTGAAGTAATTGTAATTGAAAAATTTTAAAATACTTTTGAAAATATAATGATTCAATGATTACTAGTAATCTGCTATATAGTATAATATCTGGTAAGTAAATATTTACAGCTCGGCTAGAAGTTTATAATATATTATAACGATAGCATCATTTTAATGACCTAATGATACAACCAATTGGTTTGTTTTCGCAAACGAAGATAACTCCAAGTGCAATAACTAAGGTAGTAGACACAGAATTTGAAGTAATATTATGGTATGCAATATAAGCGTTAAACATTCTATAAGTGAAATTAAATCATTTCTAATGTAAAAAAGTATTACAGTGAATAGTAAAGTGCTAAATCTTCATTATAATTAATTATAAGAAAATCTATGGAGTGGTGGTTAATTGTGGATTTTAAAAGTAATTAAAAATTATTTTTTAAATGTTCTTGTAGTATTAAAAGTAATTAAAAATTATTTTTTAAATGTTCTTGTAGTATTAAAATTATATATTTAAATGTTCATGTGCAAGCACAATTAGACGTTGGCAATTTAATACCAAATTATAAATAATCGTTTTTCTGTACGGGCTGAACTGCAATCTTTGCAATTTTTATAAATGACCAGAATTTAATTTTATTAATGTTGCGATCCTGCCGATAGTTTTTAATTGATGTTACAAGAAAATTATTTTAAATTGTATTACACTTTACTGTATATATAGTACCCATAGTCATTTGTAAGTTATTTTTATTAGTTCCTTATTTATATTTATATTGGATAGGAAATAATATTAAATATATGGTAAATTATGATATGATACAAATGATAATAAATAAAGTAATATTTAATTTTTCATCTAATTTTTTAGCATTCGTGGATTGACGTAAATGATAACTATATAATGAAAGTAAATTATAATTAGTAATGAATAGAATGTTTAACTTACAGCTTATATATATTTTTGGAAGAAACAATTTAGACTATTGCACCGTGATTCACCCTCTAAACATGCAACACGGCAACTTTGTATTTGTGCCTTATTTATCATTCATGAGTATGCTTGTTTTGACTTTTGAGTATTAATTATTCATAGCAATAATAATTAGTAAATTGATGCCGTATGTACTCTTGGAGACAAAAAATAAATAAAAAATGACTTCAGTCCCTCTCTATATGCTTCACCTTTCTAATGACTAATGACAAGATATGTGAAGCATAGACAATAGGCATGTATTCATGTTGCTTTAAAGCGTAATAGGTATGTTAAGGCGGGCGTGAACAGCCGTTAATGTAATCATTGACCGGCAATCCCCCATTAGGAAAATCTGCATGGATATTTAATAAACATTTAAAAAAGAAAGCTAAAAATCATACTACCTCTACAATGTAGTACGAGATGAAAAAATGTCATGGGTTTTTTGGGAGAAATTCTATTTTTCCTAGAGTTGTTGATCTAGCAAGACATTATTGATCTCGACGAAGTTTATTATAGAATGTTCCATCGCAAAGTTACGCTCTATTATTTTTATTTTTCATCACTGGTTCTGAGATATAGCAGCATTTATCATAACAACATTTATATCTCAGAACCAGAGATGAAAATTAGCAATATAATGCACCGTAACTTTGTAAGGGAATATTCTACAAGTCCGTAGGATCAATAATGTCTTTATAGGTCACCAACTCTAGAAAAAAAAAGAATTTATCCCCAAAAAGTTTAAAAAAATTTATCATAGTCAGCGGAAGGATTGTTGGAGCCATGAGGGGCGCTTCTTAATGTGAAATCGAGAAATACATTTTTAGACGAGTTGTGGACGCATGGATCGATATTTTACATAAATGTGGTTGCGAATTCGCCTTGTCAAAACTAATTTCTCAAGTGTTTTTGGCCCCGACTACCAATAACAGAAACTGCACATGGGATGCATGGTGAATTTCAACATTGATCGATGCAAAAAAAATCCGATATACTATTATAATTTAATGTATACTTGGGTTGAGGTTTATTCTATAAAGACAAAAGAATAGACTAGCGTGTTAGATACAAGCATGGTAAATGCGAAAATAAGAAACTATTAGAGAAATGATGGCAATAGACTACTTACTTCCTTAAGTTCATTAAATATTTATGAGTTAAGAAGCGTTCGAGTTAATACAGCTACATAGCAAATGGAATTGGTATGTAGGTACTGGTACTTTTTCTGGCAAATAACATAATATAGCTCAACAATTTCAAGTGGTTTGATCTGGATTTACAGTAAATAGCAAAATAGCGAGAATTGGTGAGATGACGTAGCAATAAAGAATATCTCTTTAAAAGAAAATGACACCCTTACAATCTTTTTCTTTCTACGGATTTCATTTTAATGTCAAAAAATCATATTCACCATAAGAACATTCATAATTCATATACATCTTTTTTTAAACAGTGTCACTGTTATTCCTCTCTTTACCGCTTGACTTTGCCGATAAATGATCCCCATTTATAACTAGGTATATTTAGATTTACTGCTCAACTCATGTTTATATCCAGATTTTTAACAACTATTGATCCTATATATTCCTAACGGTTTTATCGTTTCTAATAGAAGGATTTTAATTTTTTCTTCCCATGCATTATTCACATACATAGATCGTATTACATAACTTCGGAATTCTTATGCAGACAGGGCATAAAATGTTAATTTTCGTATATTCGATTCCCTTCTACTCGTCTCCTTCTGTATTATGTATGTATTATTTATTCAACAGACCACGAGTAGTATGATAGTAATTATTATAATCCAAGGCCCAAACTTCCTAGAGTAAGGCTTAAATATGTTAATCTATCTAATGGATTAGTTTTATGAAAGTATATATATATAGAAGTAGGTACCCTGAATATGACAAGAGGTGTTGTGAAAACGTTTGTTATATGTGCTTTTACTCTGTGAGAGACAGCAATTAAATACCCTAGAAGTTACACGGTAATATTTTCGGATAAAAAAAAATAACCATACAAATTACTTTTTGGCAGCCATAAATTGTATTCAATATGAGTACCAAGGACACACGAAATGCGATTAAAAAGTTTTTCACCTTTTGTAAGTATTGTAAATACGGTCCAATAACCTTCCAACCCCAAATATGGAGAATAACCGCTACAGAAAATAAAATCGACTATTATTGTTGGTTCGGTGGAGTTGTAGGGCAAGTGTGTTTTATAATGGTTTTCTTGGTCAGGCTTCTAGAGCAAATATTTATTGAAACACCATCTCTTTCTCCTAGTCAAATAATATTTTCAATTTATTGCACGTTTAGTCTGTCACTTGGGATATCATTCGCATTGCCTTTTGTCTTTCACTATCAGGAGATGATACAGCTCGTAAACTGTATATTCCAAAACGATTATTTTCTGAGAAGTAAGTTAATTGTCTTATTTGATTAATTTATGAATTAGCACGTACTATACTAATTAATAATTCTTTTACATACATGATACAAATAAGTGCCCGAAATTAATTTTTAGAGACCAATGGATCTGCGAAACATACATGGATAATTCAATTTTTCTCCTTCCTCTCAAATATAGCTATTCCCTTAATGTTAGTTTTAGTAACATTTGCTATCGCTTTGATGATGTATCTGGAGTTGGACCCTGTGACTTTGATAATTTCAATGTGGTATCCAACTTACAAATGTAGTTTCGCTGAATTATTTATGATATTTACTTTCTTCTTTCCTTTCATTTTGCATTATGGCATTACCTTGCTCTTGTATCTCATCCTTATATTATTGTATATTTGTACTACGACCAGTTGGATCCGACTAGTCACTCCTGACAGAAAAAAACCCGAAATGTTTTCGAAATCTCACGGTCATACAAAACAGGTCAGATGTCAATTTGAAAATTCCAAAATGATATACATGGAACAATTGTACATCAACCATCTGATGAACAATACCGTCGGGTTAACACTGGCTTTGATATTGGCATCTGTCGTAGGTTTAACTCAGATCGCATATTTTGCTGTCATCAAATCTTATGGTGTCATAAATATGCCATTTTATCTCTTTATGCCGACAGTTGCAGTCATTGTTTCTGTAATAGCTGGTGTTTTTGTAAACATGGGATCCCTTGTGTTCGAATCTTCAATGACTTTCCTACACAATTGGTATCCGAAATGTAACCATATGCAATCAAAAGAACTCAAAGCAATGCATCACCTTAAATCAGGGATTTACAACTTTTTCTTTCTTAAGCATAGGTTAATCCTGCCAATGTTCGCCTTCTTGCTTAACAATACGATTACACTGTTGCTGTCTGTCAACATCTGAATGAATGGATTTTGGTTTTGGTGTAAACATAAAACATAATTTTAGAAACTAGTTTTAAATGATAGGCTTTTAAAATTTAATTATATGATAATTAAATTCCAAACCTGTGTAAATATTATGTAATTTTTTTTCCTGATCTTCTGATCTTGATCGACCTTGTATATTTGCTACTGGATGAAGTTTGTGTATTTTGACAATAAAGACATGATGTGATTTGCTGCAAATCCTTTTATTTTATTAATTTAAAAATTCAAACTAAAGATATATATGGATTGCAATTACCATGCATTTCCACTACATTTCTGAATTGCCAATCTTTCAAAATTTTGGAGTGTTATAGGCTAAGTACATGCTTGCAAATTAACTGTCTTTACTAAATTAAAATTCTGAACTATATATTGTATAAAGGCTTATATGTAATATTATAAAATGCCTATAAAATGCTTTTGGGAAATTGGACACGGATAATCTCCATTGCAGCTGAAATCTTGGATTAAAAACTCGTACAATCACTGACTTAAATTCATAATTCCAGGTAGATCAGAAATTAAACTATTTTCGAAGTCCAGCCACTTTAAAGGATGCCATAATTCATAAAAGGTAGGCAGTAATACATTCCAAAACTACAAAGACATTCATAAACAGGTGGGAATGAAAAGGTATCTTAATGATATTACTTGGAATAATACCAAACTCGTAATACAACTTAGATTAAATGCATCATATATGAATGATTAAGTAATATTCATATTCTATTCGACTCATTAGACAATGAAAAATGTATTGTATTAAATACGTTCTGGATAAGTGCTCTGGAAACCCGAAAATTCTTAAAATTAAGTCCATTAATTATGTCAGGTTAGAAAGGACTGCTTCTTTCAAAATACAGTACCTATCTGCTATAATATAATCATGCCTATTTAGCATTTAAGGGGCTGGCAACCCTTTTTTTTAAAAGTAAGCAAGGAATGTGCATTCTGCATACTCCATGTATAATGACTAATGACACAAAACGATGAGAGTATATGTAAAGAGTAGGAAATTGTTTTATTAATGCAAATCCCATGGAATGGATTCTTAATTGGATAATGTGATTTGATGACTATTGGTCCTTAAAATTTTGCACAGTTGCCAACATTCGAGTAGCAGTAACCGGAACAAAAATTTCCACTTGCGACAACAACGATTTTTAAAATAAATACGAAATTATAAAAAACCTTTACACATTTTTAATGACAAACCAATTTTTTTTAGGCTGTGATATATTTACTCGATTCCATCATCGTTAATTAATGCATTTATTTGATAGATTTAATCTTAAGGATGGTTAAAACGTTGAATTTTTTAATATTTATTATTTTGGTTGAATGTTCAAATGAAGTAAAGATTCTTCTTCGGGCACATTTTTAACCATCTTCCAAAATTGAATTTCAGATCGTGGATCTTGAAGAGGTAATGCGGGACACTACAATGCAAAAAATACAGAGTAATAAAATAATCATATGTAATTATTGTGTTAATTTAAATGTTAAATTAAATTCATTTAAATTTCCTATAATACGTTTGACTTATTAAATTTTCTCATACTTTGCAATTTTCCCTGGTACTATAAGCTTTCGGAAGCCATTTCTCTAATTGGCTTTGTCTAAATTCGCTTTTAGGATGTGTAGAGAGCCATTCAATGTCAAGAGGCTCATCAGAATCGGTCAAGAGGGCCATCTTTGCCCAAACCAATGGCGCCGCTCGCACATCAAAACACGCCTTCACATTAAATGCATTTGGTCAGTCAATTGATCTAGAGTTTTAATACGTCTTAATTGTATGTATATAATAAATTCTAGTAAATTTTTACTCGTCTACAGAAATTGGCGATTGTGTAAGATTTGCGTCCTATTTTATGCGGTTAAAATTCAATCGAAAAAAATCATTGAATACTTTAATATACAGTCTGTCATTAAAACTTTCCCTGGATAATATAAAAATGGCTCTTTTCCACTCCACTTCCAGACAGCCTTAATTTTAAAATATTAGTATAAATGCTCTTACTTTTGCAGCCATATATAACCCAACTTCATCCGCTTCTGATTCAAGGGAGCGGTCATAAGGAAGTTCAAAAAGGTACTTAGTTATTTTCGCTGCAATATAGTGGGATAGAATTGCAAGAACATCCATTGGTAATAAAGCCCATAAGGCCGCCAGAGGAATGACAAAAAGTAAATCCAATATGTGCAAGTAGCTTGCTGACTCTGACTGTGAAATTATCATTTTTATTAAAGCATACATAATATAGCAAATGTAATGTATCATCCATGTCTAACTAATATATACATATATAATAATAACTAAAATATATAATATAGGATACAATAACAGACATCAAAGCCAATAATTTTTAAAGTTGCTTTATTAATTGGATACTATATTATTTTATATTGCATATGCTAATGATCACGTTGATGCATATTTTTTAATAATATTAATCGACACAATTTTCAACGTACCCCATGACTCAAGACGGCATGGGCCATTTCATGGCCTAAAATTACAGCTAGTTCGTCATCGGTGTCCAGTAATTTCAAGAGGCCCGTAAAAACAAAGATACTCCCGCACTATTTGAAAAATAATTATATTTCTTTTGAATTTAATTTTGAAATCTGAAGGACTATAGTTTCTTCAAAAAATGAAGGAACTCAGAACGACTGGCTACAGTCTTCATTTTGATAGTCGTAACCATATTATTGTCAGATCTGTAATTTTTTGAATGAATAATAAGAGCAACACGCTTACCGGTATTACGAAAGCGTTCATAGATTCATCATCTTTTATCAGAGTAATTGTCCAGTCTTTGCTTTTGATTTGCTCCAGATCCAAATTGGAATGAAGTAATTTAGTCGCAACTCTTTCTACTCTTCCGTAGTTTTCTTGTCCCAAGGAAATCAGTTCTATTTTATTTTTGTGCTCTTTTAGTAGCTGAAAAGAAAACGTTAGAAGCCCAATAAAATGCGTCAACCACAACTACAATACTACAATTGCTTTTCAGTTTATTTATAAGGTCACAACTTACTGTCAAAATGACTTATTTTAATGTAAATTGAATTAAAAAACATGTTTTATATAAATTCTGTAAAAATGAATCATAATCATGAAGTATAGTATATAGGTACCTAAACACTTATACTTCCAGCGTCTCTTAAAAGAAAGTTAATTTGTAACTTCATTATTACAATAACAAAAGTCATACCGTCTCTAAATGTTGCTTTGCAAGTTCATGAAACTGTTTGTCAGTAAATGCAATAAATCGTCTTCTTTTAGTAATGGGGGTTTCTTGCAAATGGGAATCGTAGTAAAAATAGCCCCCAGCCCCAATCCCTCCAGATAAACCTATTCATCCAAACTTAATTAGGGAATTGTAAAGTTTTTTTCGAATCTATATGAAATGTCAATAATATATAAATTAATTTGCATTAATACAGACTAACCAATTATGACTATTTTATTTCTATTAATCTGTTCTCTGAATAATAATTTCTTTTCTTGTGACAACTTTTGCCACCAGGATCTGGCAACTCGTCCACCAATTGCAGATCCATATTTGAAAAATTTCCCCAAAAGTATTGCTAAAACAGGGGGAAGCGCCTGATTTGGAGATGACGTCCTAAAGCATCGTACAAGTGAGCTGTTACTGGTCACTGTAAAATGAGCTTTAATGGTAGCAAATATTCAAAGTTTCATTTTGTAGTGCACAACGATTTACTTAAATAACATGCAAATTTAATTTTAGTAGTCAATTATACCTCGTTTTATAACAGGGGAAACAGATGATGAGAAAGGATCAAATGTATTCCTTAACGAAAAGCATCTTGAAAACATTTGACAAAATGAATGAATACAAATATTTTCCCTGTTGGAAATCAGAATTATTTTTTCATCGTTAGAATTGAGATTGTTTTTATTTATGAATTATTTTGTATACCTACTCACTTTTCTGTATTCCAATCGTCGAAACTGCTAGTGTCTTCACAATCAATTTTTTGTTTTCAAGATTTCAGGTTTATCATATAACTTTTAGTTTTGCTTATCGTTGCTTCAAAACAATAATTTGCAGCACATACTCATTTGAGTTTATTGTATGTATAATTATATAAGGAATGCCACCTGTTTGTTTATTTCGCTCAAGACTCAATTATTTATCATACGCGTATGATATAGACGTGCTAATCAAAAGTGAATCTACTTAAATATAGTACAAAAATGCCACATCCTTTAATTGTATGAGCAAAAATAAGCAGTAAAAGTGAATGATTTGTACTATTTGGCTTCATCTGATTTATGCTAATAAGTTCTTGCGTGAACTCTTTACATGAGGAATGTCCTTGACGAAATTTTTTCCTATACATATGCAACTACGAGGAAAAATGGAATACAGATATATACATATATACCTATAACATTATTATAATACCTTTACGTTTATAAACAAGTTTACGTTATCCAACTGGACAAAAGATATACTATAAAAGCCTTAAAAACTTCTTTTTTATTGTAGTTATGTTTGTATTAATTGGGCTTGTGTAAAGGAAACATGATATAGATAGAACGAGAAAGAAATCCCCCACCAATGCGTGCAGGTCTGCTCTGCATGAAAAACATTTAGATTGCTCCAAATCCCACAACCCAAATATTGTACTGCTAACTATGTTAATATTTCGTTTCAGGGATTCACATCTAAATTGCCCACACATCAACAAACATCCGTAACTACTTTTGTCAAAAAGATAATTTAACCAATAACCAATAATATTTGACTTTTACCAAGCCTCTAACCTAACCTATATAACATGAACCAAACGCGGTCCATGACGGTGAGAAACGCATGTGTATGCCTTGATGAAGATGAGTCGTCGTCGGCGAGAGCGACGTTTAGATCTTTTAGCATACCTATATAATTAATGGTCAAAATAATTACATTTACACTTGAAGTTATAATGTTATAAACATTGGTCTGTGGCTAGGTTTAATTATTTTGATGCTCTTATATAAAATAACTATTTCGGTTCCGGGGAATATTTAGAAGAATACGGGGAATATTCTAATTACCAAATTCAATATATTGTTATCGTAATTGTATTACTTCCTTATTTTGAATTTCAATAAAATTGTTAAAAGCTACTGATTGAATTGCATCTTCAAAGGATATTTAATATTAAGCATAAATGTTAGGAAAAATAAGGTTGGTGGTCTATAACGATATTAAAGGTTATAATATAAAAATGTTTAAAAGTAGAATTATCTTCAAGTGCGGAGAGAGTTTCTCCCGAAAATTCGTTTCCAGGAGGTGAGTTTCCGTCTCATGCGTAAGTGACTACCAAAAGTTTATTTTGGTAATCTCCGGTCTATTTATCATGTGGATCCCTTCTCATCCGCTTCCAGCAGTAAGGTTTATTCTGCAACAAGTTTACATCGTTTTTTGCTAAATTTCTCCATCTAGAAATGTTCCACGGTTAATTCGCAAAAAATTTTCAACTTCCTTCTTTGCATCTTCCCAAACAGGAAAAAAATCCCAGTCGTAAAAATTAGACCATATTTTCATTAGGTCAGCTCTATTTGACGACTACTCCAATAACAATTCCCCAATGTTGTTGACTTTTTTTACTAGTGACGATACCTTTGTTGTACCGACTTCCAGAATTTATAAAGAAACTATAGGGCAAGACGCCCCCAGGAAAGTTGATATTTTCATTTCGTCATAACTAAAACAATTTCTCAATATCATAACGGGGATTTATCTTCTTACACCGTTTCAACGGTCTCCCAGCCTCCATGCTGAACCTTTTTCTCCAGTAATTAACTGATAATAGTCCGAAGATTCAACACACTGTACTGCTCGTTTTATAAAAAGTCGAGTTATGAATTCCACTACTTCTACATTTCTATAAACCTCTTTTTCAATGATAGTCCCGTACACTTTCTTATTTATTATTAAGGAAATCACTTTTTCATGGATTACTAGGTATGTCAGTCTACAGTTTTCTTTCACAAAAAAAATAATTTATTGAAATTAAAAGTAACTGTAATCAGGCACGTACCCAGGATGCCCATTTGGGGGGGGGCTTGGCAGAATGCATGAAAAGAGATAATATGATTTTACGGCTTTGTATTTTAGTGGACAATTTTATTC
>JAAAYG020047586.1:0-11832 GCA_009936455.2 Tomocerus minor
ATACCCTAATCTTGTACTTTAACACTAAATTTTTCCCTTAATGCATTTTAGGACAAAAATTAAAACTATTTACAATTTTCTTGTACAAAAATTAAAATAAAATGCAAACATTCATGTTCTGTGCCTTTAAAAGATGGAATTCACGAGATTTTATTCTTTCATGGCCATATTCAAAGTTATACATTTTTAATAACCAAGAAGGTAGAATGATCAGGTTCCGATGAGCACCTGCATGCACTTATTTATAGAGGATGCTAACAGGAAAAGCGTTGCTGGTACCTGATAGATTTGGTTAGCATGTTAATAAGAATTGAGAATCAACTACGTACTGCTGCTGGCCATATTTTAAGATTCAAATCTTTTTACAGACTTTGTTTGCAAGTGATATTTCAGCTACATTGTTAAACGACAATAACCTATTGACTTTCAAACGTAATTACAGTTGTCAGCAATTAAAAACTCAAACACATTGTTTGAAATTCAATTCTAATTGTAGACTTTAATACACCAGGTGGTGATAAGAGTTTAAAGACTGAAACTATACAATGGACACATGTATGTTTATCATAAAAGATTTTATTTTATTTTACGTACACCTAGTTGTAATTATGGACGAAGTCGAACAAAAGTGGGATTGGTTTATATTTATTGGGAAGATATCCAAACCAGACAAACAACCAATGAAATGATTTTTGATTTTCCATTCTCCAGGCAAAAGGCGATAAGAAGGTTCATTTTTCCATGGTGGTTTTAGTTTTTCTAAACATAATTTAAAGTATGTATGGTATGATGCACTGCATGTAAACCTACAATGAACACTGGTAGGTCTACTATACACACTACAGTTGTTGTATCATATGTATTCTTCACAATTATGGATGCAAAATGGCACATAACCAACAGAACACCTGTGAGTTGTTGGGTATTGGGATTGGTAATTAGGCTGCAGGCATGACCCACCTATTCTACTTTCAGTAGGCAAACAAAAAATGCTATGCGTGTTTAAAATTATGGTATATTGATTTTCTAGGGCTGTGAAGCACAATGAGACCTAACTACCACTGGAATCTTTTCACTCCTGACTGTCCTGACTCTTTTTGATCATTTTTGATTATCATCAAAGATAACACAAAACTATAGCAAAAACATAGGTATAGGTATAGTAGGTAGGTACTATAATTTCATTATTTCTAATTTCGTTTTGTTTGCGTGCCATTTTTATGCAAATAACAGTTATGCCTAAGTGAGACAAAGCCAGGACAAGCAATTTCATTCCATCTCTGTTTTAGAATATGCTACATTTCTCTAAATACTAGTTGACTTTAGAAAGACGGTTGAATGACAGGATGGCAGTTATATTAAAAGGTTTGGGGTTAGAATTAATTTTTTTATCTTGTAGCTCTCATTCTGTAATCACAAGCTTGTTGACCCCGATTTTTAGAACCGACGTTTGTGGAAAGATAACAAGAGTAAACATAGACAGAAAAAAAATAGTAGAAGAACAATATCATGAGAAGGAAGATTATTGTTGGCATTTTTTGTTATCCTCTTGTCGTTTTAAGTAAACCAAAATCTGCAGGGAAAAAATGATGTGCAAAAAGAGCAATTGTAAAATTTGTGCGTGAGATAATGCAGCAAAGTTATCTTGATTTTCACATGTAAATACAACCATCCAGTTGGCATTCGTTTAGTTTGAGGCAAATCATGTATGCATTTTGTCTGAGGCTAAACGTTTAGTTTAGCCAGGTGAAGTTGGCTAGTTGTCTTGAATGAAGTTCATTTGATGATTGAGATTGAATATTATCACAATAATGTTCGTGAGAGTTGATTGAGATCATTGAGTGACTCTTACTTTCACGAATTGTTATCCTATGTTTTCGTTGTTGTCGCTGTTAGATTTCGATTTTTTTCAAGTGTTCTCATGAGTAATGAAGAATTTAGGTATTATATCTTCACATCTCTAGAATTTATTGTACTAGAAAGTGAATGAAATAGTAATTGTTTAAGATTAAGATTAAGTTTCATATGCTAGGATGTTGATTTAATCTCTCTCTCTCTCTGAAGAAACTGTGAATGTTGACTTCCTAACTGGCTATTGAGTTGCAAATAAATAATTAACCAACAATGAGTTTCATATTACAGAGTTTGCCTAATATTAAAGATAAGTTGGTAATTTGAAAACTAATGGAGAAGAGAGATTTGTGACGCAGTCGGTTTTTATAATAATGTCCAATTTTCCTGGTATGTCTAATCTGGATTGATTCATCCTGAGATAAAGTACCTAGTTGAAAGGAGAATTATAAATTACGAACATAGTATTTAGTACGTAAACAAGGATTTGTCTTGTCTTTTGTGAGTGATGTGATAATAGAGTTCTGGACTTGTCCAGTATGTCTGCAGACGTAATATTTCTGTTTAAATTGAATAAGAATTGATTCACGATCGCTCCAAATTTGGATTGGTGGGGCTGAGTAAATACATACATATGAGCATTAAAGAGTAAAAAAGTCTTTCCGTCTTCTTGTTAGAAGCTTACTGTGAACGTAAGAGATGTTATTGACTACGAACTACTACGATATTATGTACTCTCTCTGTGGTGTATTTATGTTTTATGGACGCATTTGTTTAGCTTGTCTTGCCATGAATTTTCTTTGTCAAGGCTAATTGTGACGCGTCGTAGGATGGACTGAACTGCTGACTATTACCATCCATTATAAATGCACTGACTAAGAATGTGTTGTGTTTAGTGCACCTGTGTGTGCTGTCCTGTAATGGCTCTAATACTTAGTTTGTATGACACAACACATAAATATACATATACATAACATCCTCATATGCTCTTATATAGATGTATTAAATATAGGTTTTGACGAAGCTCAGATAGGTTTATTAGACAATGGCAATTACAACTAAAACTGCTTGGATTTGAGTTGGATTAAGAGAAGAATGTTATATACGTATAAATGGAGACTCTTGAGAATTTACATCTCATTTGTCCAACTGCTTACTCTCATTGTGTCTCTCTCTTCTTTTGCTCTCCCTCCGAGTTGGCTGAATATGGATTTATCTTCCTGGTTCTCTACTTATATAAATACATCACAATATTTTTGCATGTGTTATGCATTGTTTTTTAATATTTGGTTGGTAGCAGCGGTGATTATTTGACTACCTAAACCAAACTTTTAGCTATGCACTAATTTTATACATGTATTAGCTAATTTAAAGCCCATAATTGGTTTTTGCTGAACACCTACATCATAGAGCTTTATTTCGCTATCAACGTCATATGAGTCATCATGACAAATGCAACATGAAGAAGTAGGTAGGCAAAATAATAAGACTTCATTTTAGTGAATCTTATTTATTACTATTGAATTATGTACAAGATTATTCAGTCGATTGGGCTAGGTTTGTTTGCCAAGCATGTAGAATGTGATTTAAAAACATTTTGGATTGTTTTGACATGCTATTTGAGGAATGTATGTATTTATATTCTCCTGTAGTGAATGAAGATAACAAAAAGATGTAATTTTGTGTAAGACTAAGCGTCTCCGACTCATCTGTGTGCTTCATTCTCATTAGAGCTAAGTATAGTATCTGTAAATCATTGTCGGTGAGAAAATCCGGGTGTTTATCGGTGGCTAACTTTAGTCTGTAACACAAATTACACTTTGTGAGTCAGAGTCAGTGAATGACTGTGACTGTATTGTGTAGCTTTAATTACCCACGACACGTACACAGTCGACTTGCAGAATGGCAGATCACCCGCCTACGTAGCCAGTTAACACGGAAGGAGAAGGTAAGGCATAGATTTTTACAAATGAAGCATATTTGTGCAAGTGACTCATCACCAGTCCATGTAACATTGTGCATTTAGTGTTGCTGAAAGTTGCATAGATGGGATCAGATGGGATCAGATATAAATAAGCTAGAAAGTATTTCAGTAACTCTATTTCGAATCCGGCTATTACCCTGTAGATCTTGAAAGGGATTTTCATTTTCGTTATTTAGATTTCTAGCTGATAACAAGATTGTTAAACATCTGTCAGAAGATATCTTCTGGTTGCACTCGTCTTAATTCATATGGCTATGTTAAATGACTTTCATATTGCCTGTGGAATATCTTTAGACACTTCAGACAGAGTAGAACTTTCAGTAGTAGCTTTCAAATTCTCTGAACTGATCCCTTTCACAATGTTCAATTTGCTTCCGAATTTTAAATACATTTCAATTATGTTCAAGACTGAAGAAATCTCCTTCTTGTGCATAAATAGGATTCACCACTTCGAATCTATTATTAAAACTCGCACACTTAACAATAAGGATTACCTATTTAATTTACAATGACTCGTTATTCTGGTTTACTAAGTTTTGACTGACAGCTTTGTTCCGCCTGAGGAGAAAGAAGATTTCTCTGTAGCATCATTCAAAAATCCCAATGAATTTCAAGACTTGCCCCTAATTTCAACTTTATGAATGAATTTTGAAATCAAAGATTTGGGTGTAGTCTTGTTTATTTTTAGCACGTCATGTCGTGACGTTACAATAAGAATAGCTGCACAACTATCTCACATGATGGTTTGTCATTGCTTTGACATTTCACTATCTCAAATCTTAATGATGTCCTATATAGTACATTTATTATGATAGTTTTATGTACACACCAAAAGCCTACAAAATATTGGTGACGAGTGGTATGGTATGGTATCCCAAATTAAAGTAGGCTTTGTTGTCATCCTAAATGAACTCAGGTATCCTTTGTCAAGATATTTTAGTGTAGGTACCCTACTACTGCATAATTCTAAGCACATTCTTTTCATGACGCATTCAAGCAACCACAATGTCGATAGGATACTTTAAATCTTACCGATGCCACATCGAAGAAATGACATCGGCTCTAGAAGATTACTTATCTATTCCAAATTCTGTTTTATGTGGTGCACTGCACAACAGAAAAGCAGACACGGTGACTATAAAGACGGCAATACAATCTTTAAAATAGGACATACATTGTGTGTGTGTTCCGCACTGTTGTGTTTGTCTGATTGTTAAAGTATCATCTAATACTGATTGTACACGTAAGACTGGATGAACCTCATGACACTCTCATGAGACACGACAACAAAAATACAGAACTTTGCACTTTATTTTATTGCTTTTGATAGAGCAATGTATAAAGAGACTACTTATGATTGACTGTGTTCTATGGGTTGAGCACTAATGTTATTATGGTACTTATAAATCTTATCTTTTTAATTATTATTACGATTACCAACAACCACAATGCAACATCTGTATTTATCTACTTATGTGCAACGAAGATCAGGGTTCATAACAGTTTGCCCTAGGTGTGGTCTGTTGTGTAGTTAGAAATAATTGCTTATGTGACACTTCTGATGACATTGCATAAAATGTTGTGATCTACTTTCATATTTACAGCAATGCCTTTCATACAGCTCCATCATTATTTCAGCAAAAAAAGAAGCCAATTTAATGTGCATTTTCTATCTCTCTAATTTTGGCGGAATGGAATATTCCACACGTACAGTATAATTATTAATGACATTTTTGCTCGACATTGTCTAGAAAAGTAGTACCTTAAGCAATTTTTTAGCCATGCTGGTTAAACTAATTTGATTAGGACTTTTACACTGGTTCAGTTTCTTGCCCAGATTAGGGTTTCTACCCTGGTTCAGTTTTTTGCCCAGATTAGGGCTTTTACCCTGGCTCAGTTTCTTGTCCAGATTAGGGTTTTTACCATGGTTCAGTTTCTTGCCCGAATTAGGGTTTTTACCCTGTCTTTCTAGATTACGGGTCAGGATTTAAACTATCATTGGCGCTTGCATGTTTATAGTGCATGAAATAAAATACATTATGAGAGTTGGAGTTATCTCATTTACCACATAAGAGAGGTAAGAGAGATGAGGACGCAACACAAATGCAAGAAATACCCTTATTATTTCTATGTAAGTTTTGCAACTGTTTGTCAACAGCCCTATACCACAGTAATTTCTGGTCTAATCTAATTACTATATTTGGTTCGTGACATTTCCCAGTACAGACATTCTGCTATTTTTTCCAAAGAAGTATCGATGAAAATGGGCTAGCCCGTTGCCATTCTTAAACTGCATCCACGATTGTTAATGTATTTACAGAACAGTAGTCGTAGGTTTGATTTGACGAGTTTGTTCAAATGTTTAGACGTAGTGACTTCATTCGTACTTATATTTAACAATAATGCACTTTAACCTAATTCAATACATGATAAATGTCATGTCCTGATAGTTGACCACAACCACACAACTTCTGCAAATAAATATTGTGCTTCATCGTGCAGTGATTAAAAACTGCAAAGTTGAGAATAAAAGACAAGAGACAGAGATTCGTTGCCTTGTTGAATTTGTTAGTTTGTTGAACACCAGTACAAGTACCTTTTTAAAGACATTAACTTGAGTTTATTGTAGGTGTAGATAGCATACTAGTAGTAGTACATACCAATAATGGTTGTTTAACTCGGCTGCACTTGAGATATATAGTACAATAAATATTGCACGTTGAAGGATTACAATCATAAGTTTGCATAAAATCACTCACGCTTTTGTCGATAAGGTATCAATGCAATAGATCTGTTACGTTGTTGTAACAAAAGGGAAAAGATATTTCGTGGATACCAGAAGCAATGTAGTAGTAGGAACTTAAGAATTGATTTGAAATAAATTAGCGACTCACTTGTATTATTACCAAATATGTCTCAAAAACATTTTAACGACATTCTTAACAACATAAAATGAGAACAGAACCTCTGACGTCATTGTTTCTGTTGTCTATACGCATTTTCGAAGAAAAACTGCTGAGCAGATGTTTTATACAGTCATTGGACATTGAATCCAATAATGATTGACAGATCTCTCAGACAATAATCTTTCGATTCTTTACGCAATGACGTATCCAAAGCACTCTTAACACCGTCATACCTTTTTCTCACTCACACAGCTTTTGCAACCTCAACAGAATAATAGGTACAAGAAACGTTATTCATATTCATGAAGTATTAGAAGTTTAGAAGTATTGATTTTAGTTGACATTATTTTTCGTTCATTAAATGTTAATTGGTTGATGTAATAATACTTATTTAGGTAGACATTTTTTTGTTTCTATTGCAGAGTCACATAATGATAGTAGTTACACAAGTATGCAATTGAAAATAACACATTTTCTTCGTGTTTTTATCACAAAAATTGCAGAACATCCTATATGGTAACCATCCAATCTGCATAATTTATTTTATCAGTAGATCGGAAGACTGAGCTATCACAAAATATAATATATGCTACGTATTATAGAAATGGATGATATGATAATTCTTTAATCATTAGAGATTATTGAAGATCAAGATCATGGGCCACAGGTACATTGTTTATGAGCACTATAATAAAGCACATGCAAATTTGCATAGCGAATAGGTAACTATAATGCAAAATGCACAGTATGGATACAGAATATAAAAGGATGTGTGTTGGTTACACGAGCGGTGCTAATGCTTCGTATTTATGTATGCTATAGCAAATAATGTACCATTTTTTCTACTCTAAAAGAGCTGACTATGCATATATATCTATGAAGCTGAGGCGTGCAAGAGTGTAGGATAAATCATTTCCTTGTTGCTCTCGTCTGAATCTCACCTGAAGTGAGCGACAGTTGTGAATCTTGTAAAGTAAATGATGATAATGCTTACTTTTGTTTAAAGGCAATTATCAGCCATATTATTATGTCGATACGTGTGCGTGCTTACACATATACGCATATGACATGACCATAGTCGATATGCATGTAAGTTGCACGTATGTAAATGCAACTTGGAGTTAACGTGATTTAAATGCAAAATAAAAATCGCAGAACTAGAAAGTGATAATGAAATAATACAAAGGGATTTCTTAACAAGTGCAAAATTCTTTGTTTTCTACATGTGTGTCTGTTCAGTCAGTAAGTCTAGGTTATATTTATGTGAAACCTAACCTTTCATTTTTAGCTTTCTTCAATTGGCATATATATTTTTTCAATTCCACTGCTAACAATAAGAGAATTTTAATAATAATAAGCCGATTGTGCAGATGAATTCCATAGTTGGACATATTCAAATAATTCTCTACGCATTGTTTAGCATTTATGTCATTAACAAATATCATAGTTAACAACTAATGTTAAATGTTGTATCTCTAGTAAATGTTAGTAGATGTAATGTAAATAAATAAATAATGTATGCTTTTTGTTTGATGTGTTAAAAATCGATATCGTTGATTTACTCAACTTGTGTTGTACAACAAAGGTGTTTCAATTTCAATGCGTTTTCTCAAAGGCATTTTTGTCACTATTGTTAATGATGCCTTGTGGTAAAAATTAGGACTCGTTACTGTCGCGTCGCTGTATTTTCCCCGCTCATATACTATTACTTTTCTACATGTGTGTGTAGCTTTTAGTGTTTGTGGTGTACAGTAGTATCATTTACATACTTAAATGTAGACGTAGAAAAGAAGCTTCTTTTTGTATTCCTTTGATGTTGCAGTGCGGATTTATGTATTATATGTTAGAGAGCAGATGTAGTTTGTAATATCAATAGTTTCTCTAGGTATATAATATACAATGTACATACATCGATAGGTTTTTGTTGTATACTCCCTTATAGTATAAAACATGTAGAAAAGGATTTCGTGTGTGTACATACAAAACGGCAATGGTCGGCTGGTGTGTGTGGCGTATAAGAAGAAGAATGGGTTATGTGTGTTTGGGAGAGTTTGGTTGTGGAGCATGTACATGAGTGTGTGATGCATTGACTTTGCGTAGTAGAGCGAGCGAGCGAGTGTAGGGAATAGAGATAGTCGAATGTGTATTGGAGGGGAGAAGGAATGGAAGCAGAGGCAACATGATGAGGATGTTCTTAAACAAGTACAGCGACTGTTGTGGCAGCAGAAGAGGTATTTGGGCTGTGCAGTCGAGTTCTGACTTCAGACAGACTTCTTTCTAGCTCTCCGTCTGTTAGAAAATACAGAGCTGACAAATCCTAGTACCTCTCCTCCCTTTTCTTATTCATTATTAGAGAACATCCAAAAGTTCTTTGTCTGTTAAAAACAGTTTCTCTGTGATTAGGTATATAGAGAGAGGAGTCGTATTGGCACTTTTGCTATTGTCTTCATAAGCCTCGCACCTTGCAATCGGCACACGTGTAAATGTGAATTATAATAACGAACATCACTTACTGCAAGTGTAAACAATCGTCAAGAGGATTTCCTTCCCTTTACACGTACGTACGTCGTCCTCTGCAAAATTTGCTAACGTCTCTTTTCTGTGGTTTATTATAGGGGCAGAGTCAGGTTTCTATGAACTGATTGTTGTATTTGATTATCTTTTCAGATACTTGACTTTAATTTGCCATACAAGTGCAGTGGAAGAACTGAAATCTTTGTCGCAACTGCTAATGACACTTACTGGCTCGTAACTTATTGTCATGTGTGTGGGTGATGATAAGTACTTTGTGTACAATTCCCTCTAAGTGAAAGATGTAACCGAAATTAACAATATATATAAACGTGACGGGTTTATTTGACGCTGCCGTGATACATTATCAGATCTTTGCAAAGTGCAAATCTATGTGAACCAACATTCTCTCCAAACAAAACAGAGGTGAGGGTTCATTGTTTTCACTAATTTTGGCTCTTCTTATTATTTAAGGTATTAGTTAAACTAAAAACAGATGTGATATTACTGCCTATGGTAATACTGATTGTGTTGTCAGAACACTCGAACATCTTCATTGCCCTGTTCAAGTATCTATTTATGTTAAAATAGCAGATATATAACCAAGATTAGGCTCTAACATTGTTTAGTTATACTTAGGGGATATAACAGTCAGTCTGGAGCTACAAATGCTAATCTAATGCTTATTTTAATTTACTGTAACTTAAATGCATACTATTGTTTGCTGTCTGAACATAAACATTAGACATCCCCAATGTTTGCTTATTGCATTCCGCTCTGATTAGTGAATAGGAACTGGAAAAGTTATTTTGAGGTTGTTTAACTTCATCTTGCTCATTTAGTAAACATCAATTTTCAACTAGCGCTCTATAGTCAACATCTTTATCTGCATCTTTCGCTGTGTGCATGTATGTAGCTCATATTGAAGATAAGTTGGCTACATGGCCAGTTGAGTTACTTAAGTAAATTTTGGTGTTGGCTTATAACTTATATGGGAGTAGTTTACAGGATCCTTTTTCCTAATACGCTGATAGCAATGCAAATGCTTTTACATTTTCGTTTATAAATATTTGCAAGCTGCAATTTGCATATAACCCACTGTTCTTAAAGTTCATTCATCTCTTCATACTAGGTAATTGACGGGTGAATGTGTTTTGCCAAAGTATGCCAACCAGAAACAGAAGCTCATTTTTCCGGATGAGAATTGACATAAGGTTTACATGAAATATATCGACTAACGGATCAATGCCGTTTCACCTTTCACTCATTTTCGGGTTTGTCGTAGACACCGGCTAGCTTTGTTTGTGGTTTGAAGGGGAATGTACGCTAGAATGCTCTATTATTCAAAATGACTGCAATTTAATCCACAAAAGAAAACTATTCTTAACCCGCACGTAAGCGGACATACAGTTTGTACATGGCTCAATTAAGTTTTTTTGTCAAAAAGAAGCAGAATGCTTTTATCAATGCTATTTAGGTCATCTGAATTTGAATCTGCAGTAATACAGGCACTATAAATATTATTGGCTGATTACCTGTCACGCATTATGTCTTTGTTTTCTTTGTGACTCTGCATTGTGTGCATTATTGGTGCATGACATGCAAAAAAGATGCTATTGAATATTGGTAGTCAATATTTTTTACAGACTGCTGCTGCACTGCTGTCTGTATAAAATTGTTATTAGTTTATTGGGACATTATGATTATAGTTATGCAGATGCACAGCATGATAAATATCGTAGATTTAGTCTGGAAGAACAGACAAATTGGAAGGATTACACTCAAATTAATGTATTTTTTTGTCTTGAATTGAGTATAGAGGAAGTTGACTTAAGGTGAGGCAAAAAAGAGTCAGGGAGTATCAAACAGGAATAGCTAATTTTTATTTTCCTGGAAATTTATGGTCTATAAAGTTGCGTAGGAGTTGCTAGCAATTTGACACTGGTCATTAAGCAGAAGAATAATTAGATTTTTGTTCTGCTGGATGTTTTATTTTTAAACAGCTACGTATAGAAATGTATGAGGAAGGGGAATGGAATGTAATAGAACAGGCGGTCGGTAGGGGCTAACTAACTTTGATACACGTAGTTAAAATAATGTGTATGCATGTGGATGATTATGTTATGATTACTATTATTTTATTTATACATCGAAGGAGCAGTGTAGTTACGTAAGAGTTTGTACACACCGTGTGTGTGTGTTAAGTGAACAGTCAACTTCTTTGGCTAGATATGGAGGTCACGACGACAGGATTCCAGACTGCCGAGCCAAGCCAAGACCAGCTTTTCTAATGTACAATACACGTAACTCTACTTACGTATATCAATAGTTGCCAGGCATGTCCTAGCTTTGCTAGATTTAATTACAGAGAGATACTAGTGAATGCTATTCACGTGTAACCTTCTTAGCACATTTTGTGTACAATGCCTAAATAAATCTAGAATTGTGTAACATGTATTACCTACCTATAATTTTGAATGGTGCATATGTAGCTTATCGGTTAAATCTATAACGAAAAGGTGTCCATGTCATGTCACTTTATTATCCAAAAATCCTTAGCCTTAGCTTACTTATGTCAAC
>JAAAYG020047619.1:0-11829 GCA_009936455.2 Tomocerus minor
GTACTTAGTAACACGCGCGTTCCTGACGAATTTCGCGTGAACTAGACACATTTTAACTTACTTTTTTTCAGAGACTTAACAGACTATAGTATCTATAGGCTCTGATATTATTAATATTTGTAATTACAACAGGTATTGACAGTTGACTGATGGCTGTATGAAACTTAATTGATAAATTAACCAGCACACACTCTGTGTCTCAAGCTCCTAGCGCTCGCTGCATCAACTTTGATATTTTGTTCTTCGTTGGCGCTCTATTTATAGTTATTATATATTTAAATATTAAAGCCATTTATAATTTCAAAAGTACTTAGTTTGTGTTAAATGCTACCGAACTATTTGCCTCATGGATCCCAACTAATTGTTTAATATAATCATTAGAACGTCTAGCTTTTGATGAGCATCATGTAAGAGCAAAAGCAACAAAAACTTTTAGTACCTGTATGGAACAAATTGTTATAATCAACGTTGCTACTGTTAGTAGCACCTTAGGTATTTGTCTCGGATCGGGCACTAGGCCCGCAAAATATGCAATGAAATCTTTTTGATTTTGAGAATATTGTCAATTGTCACTTGCGGCCGTTTTGTACTGCGGGTCACCCTGTAACTATTTGTTTCTTTTTACCATTGACCAAAGATATTTTCTGGTTAAAATTGGACGTCGATTGTCGAATAATAATAACTTTGGGCCAGTGGGGACTTCCTTCGACCTGCTTGACTGATTCCCTGTCAGTGAATAGGGCTTATAAGCTCTAACAATAACTTTCCTACCATGGACACAACGCGAAAGGACATGACGATATTTGACAAAAAAACGTCAAAAGTAATTACAAGTCGTTGACTAAAGATTAAGAATTAAAATGGGGTAAGTTGAATAAGACATTCAACTTACCCCATTTTAATTCTTTTGAGGATTTTTGGACTACTTTTTGTCTAATGTCGTCATGTCATTCGGGTTTTCTAGGACGTCGTGAAATAGCTCAATCGAAAGTCTTAATAGGTAACACGACGTCAGTAGGTAACAGGTCAAAAGAAACGGTCAAGATCTAAAAGACAGGTGAATCAAGAGGTTTAGACGATTTGCAGAACTAGTTGGCTAACCACTCTCTCGCATAGGACAGTATGGTAGTAAAAGTGACTACATACCATCGTGTACTTGGAAAAGGAGTACTGCAATAGCGGTTACCCTCAAAACCTCGCGCAAATGTCTTTGAGCAATGGTAAAAGGGATATTTACATCGTGAGATAGTAACGGTCACAAGACAAAACACGGCTGAGGTATCAGAATTCTCAACAAAACTTTATTCTGTAGCATATGGTGTTACCTGGGTATATTAAGTATGAAGTTCGCAGTTATTTCTCAGCTAATCACCACATAATTTCGTACTACTTAAAATTTACAAATAAATATGCATCATACAGGCAACTTTAGTACTAATCAATGAAATGTGTACCTACCAATATTTAATACATGCGATTTTCATTAATAAAAATAATTGGGCTTCAAAAAATGCAATTACAAAATTGTCAGATTTTTTTTACATCCGAGTTTAAGGCGTTTCGAAAAGATTATACGTAAGTATCCTAAGTTCCCCGCCCTGTGCGTATACTCAGTAATAACAAGGAGGAACCCAAAGGTCTCCAAAAATGTTTTGAATGGCTCTAAGAAAGTATTTCTGATAACGATGTCCGGATTACATATGCATCGTGGCTAAACCTTGGAGGTTGCCACCCCCAGCCACGTACTCTAATGCACTGGCAGCTACCAATTTAATAAATAGGGGGTGCCCAGCGAAATGTGTACTCAACGTATACAATCGATCACTTAACAGTGATAAACCCTGCGCAGTGTCGCCTGAAAGAATGTCAGCGTCGCCTTATTAATGGATTATTGGGTATAAATTCTGCGTTCTGATTTTGTTGTCGAGCTAACCACCTCTCCGAATTTGTAGCCCACAATTATGGAATATATTGCGATCGAGGCCACCGTTTTTGCTCTCCAATCAAATGAAATTAGATTCATACGGTAACTAGGGCGAAGCTAGCTATGCTGTTAGTCACGATTCGGAGTTCCTGAATAACTAGCTCCCTCACCACCAAAATGAAGCTGCTGGCTCTAAATAATATTACGTAATATAGGCACTTTGTTAGACAATAGCACTTTTTGTATTTAGTTTTCTTAAGTAGCTGCACAGAATGTTAACCTAAGACGCTCCCCGCTGCAACTAAATAGTGGAGCTGGGAGGGAAGTCTTTTTCTCGTTTGGTCCTTTAACTTTACTAGTTTATTAGCGCAAAGGTTAATTAATATAGCATACTGGATTAGCTGGCTGCAAGAACTTAGCATGTACTTAACCTACACTGTCGACACTACATTTTTCTCTACGTTTTCAGCGCTTGTAAATTTGTAATGACAACAATAGGAAAATAACGGACAGTTCTATCTGCTGTCCATCCTCATTTCAGTTTCAAAATAGTTTAATGTTGCTAGCTGCTCATGGCTCTATAGACTGTAAGTAATAGACATATATCTAGCTATAAATGTATAATTAAAGTCACAACGCAATTTTTCGTAAACCAAGACAAGGTTTTCCAAGGTACTTTGCTTAAAGCTGAAATGCATAAGAGGTAAAACGTGAGGAGGGGAATGACTGTGATGAGGGCAGAACGCCTGGTGATCAGCTGACACGCCTATCTCCCTTCCGAAGATGACTCCGGGCGACCTAACCCGTGCCCGTCAGCAAAGTAGCCATGGCATGGCATGGACAGGATCCTGCACCCATTGGCAGCCACCCATTACGATACAGAAAGACAGGAGGTGAGCTTACTCACCGCATTCCGCCTGGATATTCTTACACTAACTACGCAAAGCTAAATATTTAGAATACTATTGACGTAAACCGTTTTTCGGTAACTACACAATGTTATTGTTATGAACACAAGACCGAGCCTGCCATTGGGCTGCATGTCACATCAAAACTGCTCTCCGTCCTTATGACGAGCACTAATTAATCCTGAATCTCATCTAGACTACGATACAGGATCTGCACGTGCTATAAGGTAACATGTGGATGTACAGCACTATCCCGCATTGCGTGTAGAGGTAGTAGATCATGGATCACGTAAAGTGACCGGTTGCCTTAGTGCACATGTACGTGCTGTATCGTAAAATCGTAACCTAGATCTAAAACTCTGGAGTTTAACCAATAGTTTCTGGTGGAACAGAAGCCTGCCTTTTAGCCGTACGAAGTATCTTAGCTCTTTGCCTGCCTAGCAGCAAGGCCATGCCTGGGCGCAGGGGCACTTAAATAGCTGCACTCTCTAAAGTCCCAATGTTAAATTTCGCATTGTTCGCATAAGAGTCAAGGAATCTGAACAGGTATACAAAGTAGGTGTGCAGGGCAGGGATTCGCCAAGGTGGGTGCTGCCAGAGGCGGAGAACTAGTGCGAAAGGAATGCAAGGCATCAGCTGGAAACGTGGTATACAAAATATTTAGGAGCGACGGCTGGTGAAAGAAGTGTCCCTGTGGCGGGCGGTGCGCTGGGAGCAATCTTTGGATCCACTTGACATAAAACGAAACACAATTAGCCGGCTATTGTACTGCGGAAGAGTAGGAGAGGAGTTGGTCCGCTGATGTCCATGCCTTGTGGCCCCAGTTGCAGGAGAGGCGCAGAGGGCACGGTACTAAGTAGTTGGCCGGAAGACTGACTGAGGGCAAGGACCCCTTCACGTCCACAGATGGGTCGGCATCAGGGCTTCCCTCGTCCCCGCACTTGGCAGAAGGTTTTCTCCGCTGAGGAACTGCAGAGGCAGCATGACTAAATATCCCTGCAACCAACAATCACATCCCTGTCGTCACATCTCCGAACAACGACGCCACGCCACGCCCACCCATCGCTCCCACATGACCTCCCACCCCCATTCGTGACTACTGCTGTTAGTACTGGCCACTTGAATGCCATTTCGCTCTAAGCTTGACCTGCCTTCAGTCAAACAGATCAAAATAGGAAGGAGGCGGCCATATCTCTCCTTCCTCAGAGCTTTTAGCTCAGGGTTGCACTCTTTGCACGTTTTGGCCCGGATCAAGTGACAGTCATGTGACCACATTCCCAGGGGTACCCTGGTCTCAGATGAGGGGTGACGGGCGTGTATTGGAATGAGGTTTCCCCTGGGAGGCCAGAGGGAGGCATGACATGAGAAATTGACTTAGGGAAGTAAGACGGCGTACCCGGACGTCCTTAAGAAGAGCACGTGCTCCCTGAGGGTCGGTGCTGGAGAGTTGGTGTTTGTTCTGGTAGTCCCTCAGCTCAGCGAATGTCACGCATTGGTCGGTGGGCATACAGTTAAAGACCTGCAAGTACAGAGATGTAAGATAAATCCTGTCCTTCCTGCTTATCGTGCAAAATGAGATGCAGGCATTTCGAAGGCCGCTAGAGAGTTCCTAGTTTACTTGATCAAATATCTCCGTGTTCCTTTCTCCAGTGCGAATCCAGACATTTCGGTAGAAGTCCTCGGATATCGGATCTCGGACATCAACCTCTTCAGGTTTAGATAGAAGTCCCAAGTGCTCACGAAATAGTTTCATTCGCAGGCTTTGCGCAAATTTGCCAGCTTTGTAGTCTGCTCCGTTCATTGTAGACTGCTCGAAGACTTCATCCTGTAATTAAATTATCGTAGTAGAGACCCGTCAGCAATCTCTCCCATTCACTGAAACTGCAGCGTCTGCAGCACACTGCCCTTGGCAAACATTTCTATCGGTTGTCCGTCAGTTTGACGAAAGGCAGTTTGGCGAAAACAAAAATCTCTCAAAATTGATACGTACCCATACGGACAGAAATAAGTTTCAATTTACGTTGCTTTTTTGTTTTTACTGCACATACGATACTGTTGAGATAAATAAGTTGCATGATGAAAACTACTTTTAGCCAAACTGACCCGATTCGCCAAATGTCCGTCAGTAAAATGCCCTTTCGCCAAACTGAACTACAACCATTTCTAATACTAAGTCTAACAGGAGGATTTTAAGGAATTATCACAGGGGTGAACCCTGTGATAATTCCTTAAAATTTCCTGGGTAAAAATAGGTCCAAGCACTCAAAATTTATTGATATTTCAGAAATGACTTCGGGGATAATTTTGGGATTTCCAAGAAATACATTTTTTCGAAAGGGCCGCTGATTGCAAATTCTTTGAATAATGAAGGTTTCTTGACTAATATACAAGATACAGAAGAATGTAGGATTTTCGAATTTTTTATCGAGATGGATACTGTGTGATAAATAATTGGCAAAACAGAACAGGGTGCATGGCTGAGCGAGTACATCGGGAGCGTCCTCCCTATTCTCCGACTCTTTTCGACCTTGCAAGGAAAGTACCTGACGTGGTTCAAACCGACCCGATTGAATTGTATCAAAGTAGTAGCTATTTAGCACAAAACTGAATAGCAGTATATGCATAAATAGCTGCTAGGTACGAACCCTGTCAGGCACTTACCTTAGCAGACGTATTCATCTATCAATCAGGAAGGAATCATGGAGAGTAAGATTCTATTGGGCGGACGCTCCTTTGCTGCACGGCTCTTTCCACGCACACTGGGCGGATGAGAGAGCTAGGACGGAGTGGTGACCTGAATGACGACGGCGACCTCCGAGTCCCTTTTGCCGATCATGCTCCTGTCATTAATATTGGCGGATCCACAGATGACCAAGTTGTCGTCGACGATCATGAGTTTGGAGTGGACGTAGATGAGTTCTGTCACCAAGTCCCCATGCAATTCGGAGAATGTGCGCAGGCCGTGGAATGTCACGTACTGAGACGGATCTTCAATGCCCGCATTTCGGAGACGAACCAACAAGGCGTCCGGACCCCTGTCCTCCAAAGCCACACGTTAGACAGAACTGAGAAAGAGCGGAAGTCGTCGGAATTGGAGACATACCTGCAGATGGACGAGTAGTTCCAGTGAGTGATGGCGTGAATGGCTACTCCTCGCGCTGTCCCTACTTCCCCCTCGAATCCCGGCAGGAGCGGGATAATGACGAACACTCGGAACGTGGCTCCCTCTCTGTACACAAAACCCATTTCCCCATGTAGTCCCTCTTGACCAGGACTAATGACGTCATATTATGGTTTTTTTAATTGCCTTCCATGATTATGGGCGGGTACAATGACTATGAAGACCAATTAAAAAACCATAATATGACGTCAAAAACAAGCGCCTCCCTAAAGAAATAAGTACTACTTTATAATCTGTGGAGCAGACTAGCCCCTAATTAGGTAGTCCCTGTGGTAAGGGAGGTACCGTTAAGGGCAGTACCTGTGGGCCTTGAGGATCCTTTGCAGCAAGGCCTCTCCGATCCGATTCTGGACCTGCTGGTTAGCAATGGCGAGGGTGATGAAGAATTGGTTTTCGATGTACACGTAGTGCTTGGACTTCTCGATGGAATCCACGTAGGCTTGTTGGATGCTGTCTTCGATCATGCGCACTCCCGAACTCCACTGGGTCACGCTTCGAACGATCTGAGCAGGAAAACAGAGTCAAACACTTGTGCACACTGCACACAGCCCCATCGGGCCTCATTCTTTCAGCACCCTCAGATGACTTTACCTGAGCTGAGACCTTGCAGATATTTGTTCGCTCCATGATTAACGGCTGCACATGGTCGTTCTTGAAGTCGTACGATTTTGGGATCAAGTACGGGTAGGCGTCATTCACCCGGGCTTTTTCGTCCTACAGTAAAACATCCATGCAGTTAAGAATTGTTAATAACCGAAATTCACCACTAGGGGGAACCCACCGTCCCACACTGACCTTAACAGCATTCCAGCGTTGGATGAAGTGCCTGGCCACATCCCGGGCTGCATTTCCCTGTAGCATCATGGCGATATCGTGCCAAGGCATCCGTGGGGTCGTCGACCGATCCACCATGTCTAAGGAATGGCAAAGGCTCTTTAGGCATGACTAAGAGAATTGTATTTATTTTATTATTGTGTAGGCTTAAGACGAACCAGTGAACGGAGATTCGAGGTCGACGAAGTCCTTGACAATGAAGTTGGTGTAGTCCTTGCCCATCCACAGCTTGGCGGATCCCTGGAGTCCCATAATGCCGTCCGGGTAGGACCTGGCTCGGATGGAGTTGTTGGTGGATCTCTTGGATCTAGACCTGGAACTGAATGAGAGAAAGAGAAATGAGGGAGGCCTTGAGGAGGAATGGGAATGGGAGACTGACCTGGACTCCATGCTGCGCTCTTTGTCCTCCTCCCCGCCGTCGGAGTTGTCGGAGCTGGAGCCTTCATCCTGGGAGCCCTTACGGCGGATGTGCTTTTCGATCCATTCCTTCCCGTCTTCCTTCAGGTTCTTGGACACTTTCGTCATTTTCCGGAGCAGCCCCTTCCTCCCCGTGGGGGGAGTCTCCCCTTTGAGCGGCGTGGATGCCTCTGTTGGCACAATCTCCTCCTCTAGCACCTGCAGCATGGACAGCCCGTTCTCCAGCTCTTCCTCTTCCAACTCCGCCCCGCCGTTCGGAACCGCCTCGTAGCTCTCCACTTTCGAAAAGGTCACTTTCATCTCCACGTGCGAGTCTGCCACCACACTAACGGATCAACAAACAACAGGACACGACACGGTAATAAACTGGACAACTCGTTTCGTGCTTGCGCGCCAATCCTTGCCCCAACTCCCGCAAATACAAATCCACCTTACCCATATGGTAGCCGAACACCTTTTCGCAGCCTGCAATACGCGCGATCTCACTTCACAGTCAGCGCCATCTATTACCATTATAAACGCTATGGCCGGTTCTGAGCCTGCGTGCAAAATTTTACATAGTAAGAGTGTAGCTGCCGTAATGGCCATCGTGTCTTCACAAACAGTTGTTGAGCATGAAATATGCTGTGAGGGGATGATGGATTGCTTCTGATCCGCCTGCAGAATCCCGTAGCTAATAATTCCCTATTTATTCCCTATTTAGCTTTCATAGGCATCTACTCAGGGCTATTAGAATTTAGGTTCGAAAGGGCTACCATATTCTTATTTCAGCTTTGCAGCGTTAGTTGGAGGGGAGGGGGCAGAAAGTTATCCCAAGCACAACGCGCACAAGAACTCACCCCGCACCATCAACCTGGTCGCTGAATTCGGGCGGGCGGGGAGGCGTGGAGGAATTGACTCCGGGGTGGGACGCGACGATGTTGTGCTCCACGAGGGTGCCAATGGTCACCATGTTCGTGGCCTTGGCCAACTGCAAGATGGACGACGGGTTGTTGCCACCCCCGGGCTTGCTCGAAGTGATTTTCTTCTGCATGGCTCCCGTGGCCTTTTGGTGCGACGTCAGACTGCCCAAGTCAGCTAACCTGTGAGGCCATTAGGGATTAAGGCACCTGGCAAAAGAGAAGAAGCACTATGAATGGATGTTAGTCACTTGTGCTGATGATTGTCCCAGCGCCCGTAGCAAAGGTCGATTCCCCCCACAAAGGCGAACATCTGGTCCACAACAACAAGTTTCTCATGGTGAGCCCACAGCAATACGCCGGCACTGACGTGGTCGGGATGTCGAAGAACCTGCAACAGAAGTCAGGCAGGGTTAGAGACAGACTCAACGGGACGGAAGAGGTCACCCCCCGCTCGGGCAGAACAGAGCGCAGTTCATTTCATTTGCCTCGCAGGCTGCAGGAGGGAATGTTCTGAAGACATCGTTTCGGATTTTCCCATTTCCCACTCCATTTTGATAGGCACATGGGAAAAGTGGGTTTCCGAGAAATGAAAAAGATAGCGATAATTGGCAAATTATAGTACTTTTACACATTTTGAAAGGTTAATGAACATTCTGCATTCTTCATGTTTAAGCACATAAATTGTAAAAAAAAACAATAATGAAATATCAACATTATGTAGGTATAAATAGTCAAAATAACTAAAATAATGTTTTTGGCATATTTGAAAATAAACGTTAATATTTTAGTGTTATTACAACAGTTTTTATATTTTTTGTTTCATTTTTTCGTTTCATCCTACCCCATTTTTTGATTTCCCAATTTCCCACCCACTGAACCCTTTTGATTTCCACTTTTCCCACTGGGAAATTGGAAAACTTTCCAGTTTTTGATTTCCGATTCGAAACCATGTCTCCCGAGCTACCTTAATATTTTCATTGTCCTGCTCCACCAGCTTCTGTTTGCTGTAGAAACTGTTGATGCCCAATGCCAGGTTGACTTCTTTGTAGAGCAAGACGAATATCTTGACGCCCTCCTTCTGCAAAACAAAGGAAAGGGCACAGATTAGTGTCGGCGTGTCGGATGGGGGGAGGCTGAGAAGAGGAGGGGCAAAGAGACGCTACCGCTTTTCGTTGCAGGAGTTTGTCCAGACGCCACTTCTCTCCTTCCACCACGGGGCGCTTCATGTATATCTCCGGACTGAGCCACCAGTCGGAGATGAGGATCTCTTCACTTGCTGCCTCGATCGTGTCCGCCACAGCAGCCATATAACTCTTGCCGTCAACAAACCACTTGGCGTCCACGTTGGAGCGAATGGGGGCGTAGGAGTTGAAGCGGTTTGTGTCCAGGAAGTCGCGGGCAGCTGCAAAATGCGCAGGGCACGTTTTAGCTCCACACTCAACTAAAATTGCATGCAAGAGTCAAGATGGGACCGTGCATACCTTGGGTGGTTGTGATTTTGCGGAGGAAGTCCAGCCACTCCTTCCCTTTCCGTTTCGTCCAGCACTTGACGACCAGTTGCCTGTACAGAGTGAGAGCATGAGATGGTGGCTGTGTGGGCCAGGGTGCTAGGGGAGAAAGAAAGAGACTCACTCACCTGGTCAAGTTGGAGATGATGACGGCGTGGGGGACGCCGGCTTCGTAGAGACCCGACGAGACCTGAAATTCGTTGTCGATGAGCATGACGCAGTGGAGGCGGCCGTCCTTGGGCCGCAGGTATGCTACGAACGTGTCCTTGGCAATGAGCCACCGTTGCTGCCACTGGCCACACCACTCGCCGCAGCACCTCTGCAGTCTACAGTGAAACAGCTCTATGGTTAGTGCCCTTAGTTAGCATCGTGCCCCACTGCACACCCACACCACATCCAAATCATGCACACCCACAATACTACCTGTTTTTCATCGCACTGGCAGCAGCATGAATGGTGAACAGAAAAAGACTCACGTTAGTCGACTAGACTAGAACTATTATTAAAATAGAGATATAGAGCTCATGCGCATGCGCACCTGAAACACGGGTGGTTGACGCAGGTGCAAAGGCCGAAGGTGCATCGTTGCGTGCGTGTGGTGCCTGTTCGTTTGAGGACGAGGCCCTCCTTCCCCTTAGGCCCCAGACCGCTGACGAAGGACAAATGACTCACTTCTAAAAACTCCAGCTGTAATTAAACGAGAGATGGCATTAGGTAAACACTCGGTATCTCTCGCCGCAACTCTCTCATTTTACTCAATACCGTTTCGTGGTGATTGCGGAAAGCTCTGGTCTTAAGCAAATTCTGAAGGTAGGATTCTAAAATCTGCTTTCGCTCTTCTTGTTGATCTGAGGGCACCAGGGCTTCTGGTCGCTTAGGAAACCTAGAATGTCAAGGACGCATTTCTAAGAACCATGGATCATGGACGGAGGATATTTGGCTTTGAGCTGTGATCAGTATCATCGGCATACCTGGGGAATTTCCCAGACTCATCTTTGTTAGATTTATAGCTCTCTCGCCTCTCTCGATGAATCTTCGTTGGGAACGGGATACTCAGCGTGGCTCTGTCATAATAAAAAAGTTCAATGACCGCTACGATAACAAAGACTTAGAATTGGGTCATGCATAGTTATGTGTAAATGTGGGTGACCCACCAAACGGGATTTCATGGCATTGTACCTGTACAACTGCAATTGTTGGTTTAAGTGCTGAAAATGTTTATAGCGTCGTTTAATGGTCCATGTGTAGTCTCCATGCTCTATTTGTATGACATACAAATTTGGACTCAAGCGATGCGTCGAGGCCGTCCTCTCTACGTCGATGATTTTGATTTGGATGGGTCTTCCGGGCACGAAGCACCTCCTGTTCGGCGTTTTAAAGCTCTGAGGAGCTGAATGAACTGTCCGGTATGACACCACCATGGACTCTGTCACAGTGGAAAGGAAACAATCAGTTAGCAATCAGATGCATCTAAGTGTTGATGACCCAATTCCTGGTTATGTAATCAAGTCAGAGACAATAGTTAAACACAACCCAACACAAAGAGCACAGAAGTTAGTATTCTCAATATCGACATGCCTTCTTAATGACTACATCGATCCTGTACATTATCAGGACTTTCCCATGCCGCTTTATTCTATTTCACTACAAACCAGCAAGCTGTCGTAAAATCACTGAAAATATGAATCGCTCCATTAATGCATGTCTTTACACATCAAAGTGAGACACACACAGGTGCAAGCAGATATGAACACAACGCTAAATAACCCACCACACAGATACTGAACTACCACGCCCTAGAATTTCTCAAAATATATAATAACAAAAACAAACATTGCGACTTAAAATATAAAATGTAGGACACACGTCTAAGATACCAAAACGGTTCAAGAAAACAAAAATTGCACACGTAAAAATAATCTAACCTTCGATCACCTTCATCCAACTAGTTTGTTCTGCAATAAATATTTAAAGCAAAAAGTAAACACAACGTTTAATAAATGCTTGACTTCACAATGAAAGGCCCATATTCCATAAGGAATTTTTGGTCTCATTCGATAGCGGCAAAAAAATGGGACAAAACTAGTATAAGAAGCTATAGGTCCAAAATGGTTCCCTGAATTTTTAAAAATAAAAAACGAAAATGATGTCGTAT
>JAAAYG020047630.1:0-11827 GCA_009936455.2 Tomocerus minor
TTTGTTGGAAACCTCTTTAGACCTGACCTCTACTTTGACAAACACTTCTATGAATGCTCTTTCAATTGTGATACAGTTGTGTCGATGATATTGTCAGTAGCTTTCCTAACATCTATTACCTAACTATATTTAACGGACAAAATCATTGACTTCCTCAAGGTCATAATTTTTCCAAAATGCCGATGTTTACCTAAATATAAATTAAAACATTATTTCAGAATAAAATATTGCAATAAGGGCAAAAGTAATTCTAAATTAAGAAGGGTTTGACACGATTTCCATCCCTGATTCAAGGAGGACGGCTTAACGTAGAGCAATCAAATAAACATTTTTGAAATCTGCTCATATATATTCCGAGGGCGCATGTTTCCAAAATTTTCAAAAACAAAATTATGTATAAGAATTTTTTGTTTTTTGGAGTGGGGAGAATCCTTGGAAAAAATGTATTTCGATTTTTATCGCATATTTAGAAGGACAAAACTTTGGAAGTTGGAAACATGAGCCCTGGAGAATTTTTTTTGTAATTTTTGCAACTTTGTACGTTTCCCCAAGCTGTCGGAATCTGGGCTGGAAAATTTTTCATATTAAATTAGACTCAACGCAAAACGGCACTGATCGCGTCAAGAATTTTAAAATTCTTGTTGCAAGGTATATTTTCTCCCAGAATCCTGTCAAGTACTCCTTAAGTGTTTTATATTTCGGAGGGATTTACTTATTGAGATATCCTTTGAAATTTTGGTACCATTAAATATGTAGATATTTATTCTATTAAATCCATAGAATGCATGATAGTCAGATTGCAATTAGGTAGGCATTGTAATTACGTTAGTGCTAGCGCCATATGTGAAAACATGTTTTGAAAATGCTTCGCATGTAGTATCACATTTGTGAGGAAAATAGTGAAAGCTTTACATGTACTTATGGTAAAAGTATGTGTAGAACTTTAGAGAAGTCATAGTTAGTGATGATGTAGTGGAATAATAGTAGATTTTTATCTGTGCAGTCGAGTTGGAAACTCAAAAGTAGAAAATACAGAAAGGTTTTCCTTAAGCCACCACCTAACTAGGAGTTTATTGAAAAATAGTGCCATGTTAATTCCAAGGTTGTAGTTTGATTTAGGTAGGGAAAGTGGGAGGCAGTCCCTGTGAGATACTTCTCCACTAACATATTGTAATTGGCACTTAGAAACTTTTTTCCGTTCGCTCTTCTGTTATTTCTCGTCAGAAAATTCAATGACATAAAGAGATAAAAAGCAAACTGATGCTAAGTTGTACAAAGTCGAACTATTTGGGCAGAAGTAGCCAGAGTCACAATAGGAGCATACCTCCAGCAAAATTACGTGACTTGACACACACACAAACTGAGGAAAGTAGTGGTAGGTTGTCTGGAAGTAGCCGGCATAGAAGAGTATGGCAGTGTTTAAGCCGTGCGGAATTCTGATAAGTGCAATTAGAACATGGTCGTGTTCACCGCACTCAATCTAAGCTATTTATGTGGTAGGTAGCATACTACAACTTATATAAATGTGCTCGACACTCGACACAATAACTGTATAGCTCGACAACAAGAAGTTGGATGTGGAATAATAGTTTGTATTTATGGACAGAATATAATGTAAGTGTTTCCTATTTAGTATTAGTAGAGAAACTACAGTAGGTATATAGCTTGTAAGGTTATGAAGATTTTTAGTGTTTCATTTCATGACCTTAAATGGAATGGTAAGGAAGGGAAATGTAATTTTAAGTCTATATGCAAATTTTGTTAGTTGTAAGGTAGTAATTAAAAGTGGGTTGCAGGAAACAGTATTTGTAAGTACTTTCTTGCATTTTATTTGCAAATGCTTCTTGTTTTGTGCCAAAATTGTGTTTTCCTTCAGGATATGATTAAACTGGTGGACTGCATGTCACTTTAGTTGAGTTAAGATCAGGAGTAATCATTTTATATTCATCGTAAGCCTATGATTTTCGTTGAAATCTATTGAAAAGCGTATGTAGTAGTAGATGGATGATATAATTGCAGCATGGCAAAATGTGTACATACAAACAAAAACATAGAGCTAAATGTGTTTGTGTATGTTTGTGATTAGAGGAATCATTAATTCTGAGCTGAAAACATAGTGCAGGTGTATATATATAGACTCTCATTAGTAGAGCCTGGTTAATTTAATAGCCGCAGATCGTTAAAAGTACACTGGGAATAATGTAACAGGCTAGAGTTGGAAAAACTCATTCGTTTTGAACTTTATTGTAAAAAGGAAGATTAATGTATGGGAAAAGTGAGGGATTTGACGTAAAATTCAGGGATATATATCATTTTTCATGGACTTAGTGTAGTAAAATAATGGTCTGGCCATGGGAAAGGGAAATAGTATAATAGGCAACAATGGCTCTTGAATACATCCCCAACGCATACATATTTAGCCGCAATACAATGTAATAAATCCATATTTACCTCCCCTTAGAACTTAGAACGTAGTAGTTGTAGTGGCTTTGCTTCTTAGAAGGAAGGATCTAGCTTTATAATTTCACATATGGACTATGCTCTGTCAGGAAAAGAAATATTTAGCCTTCTCCGTGTGATGTACAATATGTCTGCAATATTATTACAGGTACACGCAGTCAAGAACTCCAGCATTTCGCTCTTGATGTAATAAAATATCCTGAATTTATACCCAACAGGTATGGGAGCTAGGGAAGGAAAGAGCAATTATTCTGCATTCTCTATTCTCTAGTATGCAATTTGTGAGCTGTGACAGTCCAATAAGAAAACACCTTTTACTTCCTCGTTTCTCGGAGGTTTTTTTAAGGATTGATTTGATTGCACGAACTTTTTGCCTTTTCGTGTTGAATTTACTCTTCTATTGTGCTTCTCTATCCCTTTGAAACTTTTATTTATTTTGGCTTCCTTTCATCATGCCAAAACTAACTACTGACTCAGTCACAGAGTGAGCATTGCCTCCATCCTCAGTAGCTTCAATATTATAGTCCACTATTCGGGCCACATAATATTAGCTACTACATTACTCCGGATTGTATTTCATTTTCTGTAGAGATGTGCACAGATAAAATGAAGTTAATTTGCCTTTGATTGGACCAAGGGCAACTTTTAATCTTAGCCCCTCTCTCTTTCTCTCTCTATTTTGACTTTCTCCATAATACAGTGCCATTATTAGCAAACTCAGATGAGCTACAAGATCACTAAGTACTATTTGTATTACTTTTTCCAGAATAGCATTGAAGAAACTACTCAAAGGCTCTTCCCTTTCATATCTTTCATCTAGCTTTCTATTTCCTACTACTACTAGCTTCTTTCTTGTCTCCAACCAAGTGTCCCTTTCTTATTAACAGTTTTGCACTAACAAAAATCTTATAATATAGCCAAAAGATATAAAATTAGACAAAAAATATATCTTATTAGTCAATATGAGATTTCCAAAAGACATCAAATATTTTATTATACAAAAAAATCCAAGAGAAATCCCGATTCAGCCCCTTCAAATGTAAAAATCCATGACAAGAGAAGGCAGTTGGGAAAGTTGGAGAGTGAGAAAACTACCGATAGATTGCTCGCACGGCACTTATTTCTGACAACGAGAACTTTTCCCTCTGTGCCCCACTCTACTCGTGTACTTCGTTGAAATGAAAGGATTTAGGCCAATACTACTACCACTAAATTCTGTAGACTAGCAATAAATTTTACTATTTTGTCACAATGTTTCTCTAATTAACACAGGTGACTAAAATTCATCCAGATAAGAATGGCCAATTAAAAAAGGGTGTAAACTACAATCAAAAATGTGAATCAAGATATGAAAGAACAAGCATTTTTTTCAAGATTGCATATATATTTTAAGAGTACCTACAGATTATACGATAGCAGTAATCTCAGTTATAGGATTAGCTACACGTAGTTAACACATTCAACACTTGAGTAGGAAAAAGAAAGGATAATTACCCGGATAATATCCATTGCTAGCTAATTAAGTACATTTTAAAACGTGCAGCTAGCATTTGCATAAAAAACGTATAAATTGCTATTGTTTTTATCAGCACGTTTACCTTTGCTTTTGAAGCTGAATAGAAGAAGGCAATGGAGCGTTTAAGTCTAAGTAGTACAAAAGAAATGACAGCCACAAGCATGGCCAAATTAAATCTAGTACAAAAGAAATGTCGCGTGGAATTTTTTCTCCTCTTTTTTTCCGTGTGTCATGCAATGCACTGTCAAATAAAACTTTTAAGGTTGTCAGGAATAATTTAGGTAGTTTCTTATTAAGATTTATACTTCATTTTCCTCTTGTTTTGATTTCAGCATCAATAGCCAAGCCAATCCAATGTCTATAATTACTGGCGTGCTGTAATAATAATTGCTGGGGGGCTACTGCTACACATGCTAACCGGTCCAATTTTTGCGTGCTAGAAAATGCCTCCCTATACCATACAGCTACAGCAGATTTTCTGTTTACTCGCTATTTAGTTTTTAATATTTACCATGCGCCCATATAATTTCATAGCAAAATATCGTCGATGTTATTTAATGTTGAAGTTGTCTATAATTCTCCTAACTAACGCTGCTGTTACTATATTCCATATTCGCGAAATTGTACCTAAATCAGTAAAAAAAAGACAAAAGGAAAAAAGAGAATAATTTTCATCTGTAAAGAGAAAACCATTTACCTTTAAATCGCAAATATATAATAACATGCATGAAGTGGTTATACGGAGGCAGAAATCATATTACATTCATTTTTTAGTTTCGATTTTAATATTTTTATTTTCTTTGAATTCTCGGGGATATTAGGTAGTACGGAATCATAGGAATAGCAAAGAACATTGTCGATATAGTAGTTACAGCTATCGTAGACGTCAATATTTAGATTCGTCGACGTAAGTTAGTGAATCATTAATATTTGTCATGTCAGCATATTAGTATGTCTCATGCATCTAAATCATGCTACTACGTACTTATTTGACTTATGTTGAATTAATTCATCCACCCATAATTGCACTGTTATTTTGTTTTGCGAGAATGTTATGAAATGAAATGAAAAAATGAGCCTGTTCAGAAAGAATAATTATACTTTAGAATCAGGTAGTTATTATAGCCTACCTACCACAGGTAAATATATATATTGTTTTGTGGACTATAATTTTGTTACAAGACAATATTTCGGCTCCACTTCTTAATATAACTGTCACTTATTGACACGTAAGAGGATTTTGTATAGATAGCATTCTGGGCGATACGGGAAAATGGTCGTTTGTAAACACTGAATATACTTATAGAAAATAAAACACTGATGTTGATTTATAAAATAGTGAATAGCGAAGATAATCTTCAGATTTTTACTGGTTAGTTGTATAGTAAGGAGCATGAGTAGTAGTTGGAAATGGTAAAGTACTATCCAGGACTAAACATTAATTTGCTATGAAGTTGAAAGAAATGAAATTGTGAATTATTGTTGTGTGTGAAGAAGCTAGAGTAAGTGAAAAGGGAAGTTATGTAATAGACACGTGAAGCCGACATATGATTACTGGGTGAATTTCATGAAAAGTTTATAATTGTACAGGGGAAGCCAACTAATAATAAGCTAAGAAGTCAGGGAGAGTAGGACGAGGAAATAAATTCCATGCATGTGTTGTATCGTGCATGTGTGTGTCGTTGTGTTTATTTGAGTGAGGAGAGGGAGAGGTAGTTGAGTGAGTTGAATTTAGCCGAGAATTGTAGAAAAGGAAAGTCAGTTGACTAGAGAATGAGGAGAAGCAAGGATGTAAAGAGAGATACCTTGAGAGTATTCAGAAATAGACTGGAAGTTGATAATAAATGATTGGCAAATTCCGAAAATAAAGAACGAGGATGTTTGTTCTTGAAAGTGTTGCTTGCTCGATATACGACTCTGTTTTTCATACAGATGCTCAATTATAGCTCATTTTACAACTTAATTTTAGGCTCGTCTCTTAAACTTCTATGTATATCTGCTCCACTCTGTGCACTTGTGAGGATGTGAGAAATTCTACAAACGCTGCCTAATCAACATGCAATGCATATTGACTTTTATGTAGACAAGAAAAGGCTAAAATTGCCTACTTATTACTCAACTAAATTTACGCAAGTAGTTTAACGTAGTAAGCATAGCTTATTATTATGAATGAAGCACAAGTACACACTTATACTTAAATAAATGTCACATGAGTAGCCCTACAGTTTAACTATGCATTCGCAGCATCAGCCCATTTTATTTAGACGACAGAAGATGCGACACATTCACTGTACAGAAGTGACAGAGAATGTAGTAAATGAAGTAGGCACTAGGAATACACGGTGGCAATCTGGCAATCAACAAAAAACTAAATGGATTGGATTGGTTAGATGGTTAATAGGAAGCTTTTGCAGCTGTAAACGTCCTTTGCTGATGTTCTCTTAACGGACTCACGGTAGTTGACTTGACTTAAGTTGACATCAACCATTCTGTCTCACTCCTCAGCAAACTAAATAATGTCCTACATACAGCTAGCTCTCTCTCTCTCTCTCTCTCTCTTGTACTCTGTGTCGTAATATGCATCTGCACCAGATGTATTAAATATTTCCTCCAACTTCCTATTTATATTATAGCAACATGCAGCTATACCTCAAACACACTCTCTCGGCATATTTAGCAACATGTTTGGCTTAATGGAAACTACACGTTTTTACATACTGTCACAATGCTCTACTAATGTACTGCTACAACTTCAAACAGACAAATCGAAAGCAATGTGATGTTTGACTTTTGTTTTTGACATAAAGAATTCCTGAAGAGTTAAAATGAAAAATAAGAGATATGTACTTAATAGGTAATACTTGCATTTTTACTACTTTTAGTCCACAATGAAAGGCTCTGCATTAGATTTCTATTGTGAGAACCATTTATTTCACTGCCAATTCAATAATAGAATTCATTTGTATTCTTCCTCCTATTCATTATGAGAACCTTATGTGAAGAATAATGATACAAGACCGATTTACAATCATTGTTCATGTCGTGTGTGAAAGTACAGCGAAGCTGCTTACTACAATTGACATAGTTCTTAAAATCTTAACAACAAAGCTAAAATGCATCATTCCATTTGGATGTTTCAGTATTATTACTATTACTTGTATGAACTATATATTAATTTTAGAAAACCATTGTAGCTGTAGTTTTTTAAAATTGGTGACTGTTATTGGGAAACTAGCAATTTTTGGGCTATATAATCATGGTCAATTAAAATTTAAAATAGTCACAAAAGGAACAACAAAGCAATGGTATGTAATATCTTGTTCAACTGAATGTATTTCAAAGTGTATGTAATATAAAAGGATTCATTATTCATTACCTTCGTATAAACAGTAAGATAAGTTCGTATGAATATACTGTAAAAACTATTATATTTGTTACCTTGCCGGGTCTATGGTGTAAATAAATAGCTCGATAAATGCAGGGCATATCCAAATAACAAACTCTTTAGCATTTCTACAGGAGGAGATTTATATATTGATATGTATCCACTATAGGATTTGTGCAGTTTTTCCTATGGCTGTAGTAGTATAAACTCTGAAAAATTCCTCCGAACTTATAGTAAAATTCGAGTGTGAAAAGGTAAAGTGCTTGTCGTTAGTGGAGTTGAAGCGGGAGAGAAAAATCCTGGCTCTAAGTTGGTTGACAAGAAGAAGGATCCGAGGAATTTCTCAAGGGTTTCAGTCGTCGTTATTAATTCGAATGTGAAGCAGGGCAAAACGATAGCGTTAAAATTTAAGGTACAATTTAACCCGTTAGGACGGATAATTGCTCTCAACTATTATCTTACTTTATGGATGAATAAAAAGCACTTCCATTTCCCGATGGCATTTAAACACTATTTATAGCTCTAGTTATAAATAATGCAGGCAAAGCGCTAATGATTTGCTAAAACTGCAGTATTTAAATAGGAATTGATTGGAGTATTATGTTATAAAATCAATAACTTGAGCTAGTTATTTTGAATACACTATTTATATACTCTGAAGACTAGGGCTGAAGTCTTTGTGCTATAAATAGTATTATTGAATCTATTATGGTCTCTTCCAACACAAATCTTGCAATATTTATTTATTCGCAACACTATAGAGTAAAACCAGCGATATTTGTATAGCTAACTTGGTTATATTATTATATGAAATATAATTTGGAATATTTATATGTAGCTAAGCTAGGAATGTAGGGTGCTCGTCTTTAGAACAATAAATTGATTTGAGTAAAACTTTTTACAGCATTAGATTTTTATCTTCATGAGCATTCGCTAGTAATATATTCATAGGTTATGGATTGAGAATCAAATGCGTAGACTAATCTATAGTTAAATGGGATTTCTTATGGATGTTGCCCAGTGGAAAAGGGAAAAGTGGGAACCTAATTATTTCTAAAGTAAAGGAAAAATAAGTTTATTTGAGCGTTAATCTGATTTGAATGTGAAGTTGATTAGCTTTGCTCTAAAGTTAGGATGGTAAATGCATATAGTCAAGAGTCATTAAACAAAGTTTTTGGTCGGCTTAGCAAAACTAATGTAAGCTTTTGCTATTACTTTACTATGCATCACCCAGTGCGGTGTAGTGTACTTTCTATGATATATTATTGCACATTAGGAGTCCATATGTAACTATAAGTCCCTCTGCTCTAGTGGCAAAGTAGAGTATAGGGCGAGGAAGAGTACGTGTTAAATTACATGTGTGTACCGAGAGGCTTAGCCGCTCACTCAAAGGCAGTCAGTCAGTATTACTCACTATCTATCAAGAGTTGTATCACTGTAATTGCCAGCTATGTGCTAGTCGGCACGGCAGAAGAGTGACTAGAGCATGCATGCACTAGGCCTAGGTTAAGTTAATGGTAAATGAAACTTGTTCAAGTTTCACGAAGGCTTTTCGAAAGAGGGCATAGGGAAGGACGGCCGGCGAGTGAGTGGAAGAGTTTTCCTAGCAGGCAGAGGCTGGAGACAGACAGACAGAAAGAATGATAGTGATAAGTGAGTTAAGCAGGGAGCTGAAGAGGATCGTAAAGTATTAGCCCTGATGATGATGAAATATGCGACCCACAGAACTAGGTATTTCCTCCATCCAAACTTTGCGTCTTTGTAATTAATCTACTTCCAGATTGGTATGTGCACAGGAATTGCACAATTAACAAGGAAATGAATAGGATGGGGGCCTGTCCGTCCTTCGCCATACTATCTTTCAAACATTTTCCCCACTTTCATTAAATTATTTCTACTACCACTCCGTTTTGCACTCGCTTAACTATTTTTGGAAAAATATCCTTGCGCTACCAAGCATGCCATTTCTACAGCCTGCAAGTGAAACTCAATTCTTTTTATTTAACTGTTAAATTGCTTTGCATTCCTATTGATCTATTAAATATTGACCTAAATATACACGTTGAATTCTATATCTATCCTAAGTTACTGAGCTATTCTAATTTTTTACAGAAATAGAATTCTCATGAAAAACGATATTTTCTGAATTGGAAAACATTTATTACTTCAATGTGAGATAACACTGATCCATAATGGCTATTCATTTAATCATAAATTCACACATGCTATAACAAATACTATGGGTAGTATATCATAAGTACGTAAAAACTTGATGTATTTGCAAATGATCAAGATCATCTTTAGGAATTATCTGATTATTCGAGCTCTCTGAATAGCAGCACTACACGTGAATGCAAGTCTAATAATAATTTTGAACAATGAGGTGCATTTAGTATTCTTATAATATTTTTATAAGGAAAGGATATAAGTGATGAAGAACTAGAAGGTTTTTAATATTATTGTCATTGTACTCGGTATGTGTGGTGCGTCGGAATATTTCATTAGCGATTAAAGATTTCTTTAGGAAGGAGACATTTCTGTAGAAGATAGGCTCTCAGAGTTGACTGTTACTATTCATCGTTGCTCATTCTGTGCTGCATATGTCATTGGTGCCTTTGAAAATGTTGGAAGTCAATGAAGTTCTTTCTGTCTAACTCATGACGCTCATTCAATAAATGTTTTATTCCGTAAGGAGCTATACATTGGATTCTTGTCCTGAATATAATCGAATGGAGAGAATGAAATGAGAGCTGAAAGTTTGAGATAGTCTATAATAAAACATAAAATTAATCTTCAATCTGTACGGAGACAAGAGAAAGAAGGGAAGGCTCATATTTGACTACTCTCTCCTACTCCACTACACTAATAGTATGTATGGCATGGCATGATCATGAGGCAGAGGAGAAGGAATTGGAAAGAGACAGAGAGACAAAATGAAAAGAAAAAGTTGGAAACTGAGAACATTTCTGGGAATTTGATTTGAGTTTTCAGCTGAGCGGAGCTACGGAGTTTAGTTTAGGTTTAGTCATTCAATTGAATCTGTAGAGCTCTAATTTTGCACATTTCTAGTTCTTTTCTGTGCAGGGAAGGAGGAGTATGGCATTTCTTGACAGAGTCCACATATTAGGAGCTCTAACAGCACTCCTACTCTGTTTGTACAGCAAAGCTGCAGAGACAGAGTAACGTAACGCAGAGCACAAGATTTGATTCGACCTCATTTACTCACTTAGTAGTTAGTATAGTCTAACGGTGGAAAACACAAGAAAAAGTCCTGCTCTTGACTAAACCAAGTCGGAGAGCGGAGTTTCACTGGAGGCGAGCAAGGACAGAGTAGAAGAGGAAACCAACGCTGTCTGTACTACAATATAACTAACCTACGAGTGTCAAGAGCACAGTAAACTTTTTTATAAGACACATTTCTCTACAACACACTACTACAATATTATAAAGTTTTTCCTATTTCTTTTTTCACATGGATTGGATAAACGTAATGTAATAACAAGGAAAGAAAGAAGCCTCCAACTCAAAGTCATCTACCACTATCAACCACGACACTATCTCTGTATACTACAGTGATGTGCGCAAGTAACTTGTCACACGACTTTCACCATAAAATGACATTTCCTCTTTTTATGCTTAATTTAACATACTTTCACTCCATTTCCAGTCAACTTTCACTCACTTTTATGCAAATTCTACTAAAAAGTAAGTTTTAAAGTGCTGAAAAAGATCTGGAGCGTTTTGGTGTATTATTTAAGCGAAATGTCATTGTGACATTGTGAAAGTCACATGTGACTTTATTATTGTCCATCCCTGTATTTATACATACCCTTATATTTTGTATACAGATATTCATAGCCGTATAAAGAGATGAAAACGGCATAGAGGGAGTAGTGTGAGAAAGATTTGCCATGCTATGAAAAGGCAGGACATGGAAATAGATACATAAAGTCTTGTGTGCACTAGGAGGAATAGTAACTAGTAAGTGTGGTAGGCAAAAGATTCTTTTATATGATGTTGAATGCGAGATTAGGCAGAAATTAATTAGGAAGAGATAATGGGAAATTCTTTTCCTCCGTGCTCCCCCGTCCGCTTTTGTACTGATTGAAGAGTTGTGCTGTGAATTGCGATTGCCATTTTCTATTCCCAACTATAAAACTATGTCTAACTCTCGACTCCTCTTTCCTCTTCTCATTTGTGCACTCGCTCTCCAGTAACTGAACTAACTTCAGCATTATACTTTAACGATACTCTCTTCCTTCTCCACCAATCTCCAACTATAATAAATACAGAGCTATGCAATGTAATCTCAGACAAGATTCTCTCTCACACAAAAGGCAAGAGGAGGAAGAGGGAAAAGCTACTTGTAGGTCCTAGCCTATTTATACCGCACTCTAGATACATCAACTCACTTTCCTTGCCCTTTCTCTTTCTTCACTCATTTCCCACAACATATAGCAAACACT
>JAAAYG020047641.1:0-11826 GCA_009936455.2 Tomocerus minor
CCAGGACACAGAACGAACAGCTGTGTTTGTTTACTATCTTTACTTTCCTTACTATTCCTGTAAAATTGTCGTAGTTCCTTGGTTATATTCATAGATTCCACTAGTTGGGACTGTCCGTCCTTAACAAGAGAACTCCGCACGTGATGTATATTGTGGTTTACAGAAACTTAGTTGTTGTTTCTGTTTCCTGTCGTTTATTAAAATGATTATTTTATGTTTAGATACAAAATATTCTCAACTGCAGCAAAAACGGAAATGACTTGTCGTAAATGCATGTGCAACAGAATTTACCGCCTGAAAGTAGTGCCAAGGTGTAGCCATCATCAGCATCGACATTATCAATAAGTAAAGCACAGTTTAATATAGACCTACAATTTTTTGTCTATTTCCCCGATGGATGTGTTCTATTTCTTATTTTTTCGAACTCTGCCACCGTGCTAGATATTAATTGACTAAAATCGTAATAATGGTAAACAACAGCATGATGAATAAAAATGGTTTATAATTGCATACAGTGCAGGTAGTTAAATCTTTTAAGATTTAATAATAGATTATGACTAGGGTGCAATCCAGTTTTTGTACTCGTATAGGTCAGGGTCAAGAACTGAATCAGGATAGAACTTAGGACTTATTTTTCATGCACTTTAATGATACAATGTGGAATCGTAAATAAACATTTTTAATTAAAACTGGTCATAACAATTTTTTCGAATAATATTATAATTGCTACGTAGTGGCGCAATTGAAAAACAAGAACACCATGCATTGTATACAAATAAAAATTGAGCATGAGGTTTCCTTCACGTGAGCTTCTTTGATGCTAGCGACGCATTTCTAACATACCTAATACAAAGTGCAATCACGTTTTCATTAGTAAGGAGTGAGGAAGGATGCGGGAGTTAATAACCCGAAATACTAAAGCCATTATTACAATTTACTATCAGATAGAAAAATCCCATGCAGTTCTGGTTCTACTGTGCTTATATGTTATTATTTATTACTGTATGCTACCATTAATAATTTCTGAGTGTTACTGTGCTATTATGTTGTGTGAGAATGTGTGAGAACTTTCTATAGTTTTTTAAGACAATTTAAAATATAAATAACTTTTGGTGTTGTAAAATATTGTACTACAGATGGAAATCAAATAATAAATTTCTTAAATGACGCATTGTCTAGTAGCATTTTTATGATATAAAGGAAAGTCTAGGATCTACAGAACTATACAAATACCTATGCAATTTGCGTAAACTTGTAAACTAATCCGGGAATCTAGATTTGAAGAGACGCTTCCTTTATAAAACAAAAGAATAATTGGGATGATCAATTAAATAGTACATGCAAAAATATCTTTTGTAATTAATTAGTTAATTACTATTTATCGTGTAATTACAAGAAGACGTAATATTATGCTGGTTTAACTTTGAATTTTGGATTAGGAGTGATTTTGAATTAAACTCCGTCATAAATACGTATATTTGAGTGTATGCAGATAAATAAAGTAGCTAGAAGGAAAGAGAAGAAATATTCAACAAATAATTAGAAGAGACCGGCACATGAGTTCACATGCTCTTCAAATTTCTTTCCATTCCACGATCTGACAAGATAAACACACAGTGCTAAGGTAAACGTACAATGCTATGGATAATTCATTTTTACCCATTACATATTCACTGAAAGTCACCTCTTCTGAAAAAAATCCCTGTAATTATCCTTACAAACGTATTATTAACATAGGTACCTACTGTGTCAGAACAGTGTGAAATAATAAAGTAAACAAAATTCAATAACACTATGTAGAATTTAACACCCATAGCGTACCTACTAAATTATAGGCATTGCAAGTTATTCACTTTGCACGTACTCGTAAATGGACGCATGGAATTCTAGTAATTTTCAGAACAAGATACTTAAGCAAAAAATGATAACAATATCCTTAGAAATATCTTTAAACTTGAGAAAATAACTACGCCATCTGCGTTCATTGTTTGTTGGAATATGTTATTGCCCACTATTTAATTTTCTTCCAAATTAAAAAATGATTTTGTGAATGTAAAGATTAATTGCGGATTGATAAATATTAAATAAATATTAAAAACAACTAAGAGCCACAAAAAGTTTAGAAGCTAGAAAAAGCGTTTGTAGACATTATCGGTGTTTGCAGAGTTTGCACTTAACTAGTACAATCAGTTTAGACATTTTTGCTCAGAATTTTCCCACAATGACATCGAAGGAAACTATTTTGCTAAGCTATCGCTCTGCACCTGGTCATTTACATACGACTTTGTTTTGCATGTAAACACCGTCGGACTGTAAAAACAGAGTGATGACTACGCATACTACAAATAGATATATAGTAGTATGACAATGAAATATACTATTGCAAAATAGGTGTAACTAAGTACCTGAAGCAAAAAGGATATGAATAGGATGTAAGATGGAGAATTTACGAAGAAGGTTTCGAAAAAGTCTCAATTTACTGGTATAGTGGTGAAACTTCACATTGGTGGTGGGCGAACAGACACACGAACGGACAAATGGATTGGCAAAATATTCGCATAAAGTCCGTTCAGGTGTAGTGTTTAGTAGAAGAGCGTACGGCAAGTGGCATGTATAGATACTACTAACTGCGTAGCGTGTAGAACAGACCGACGATTGGACAGACAGACTGTCAAAAGAAAAGCATAAAGTCCCGTTTCGGTACTTAAAAATGTACTAGATACCTAAATAAAAATAGCTAATAGTACAGGAATGCAAATGCAACTATTCTGCATGAGTTCATGTGGGACATTAGTAGCATTAAAAATATTTATTATGCCAGATTTATTATTGTATGGTGCAGTGATTACACGTGAATGCTGAGGTTTATGTAAGTCACTTCAAGTGAATGAGACGCAAAAGTCTCACGTAAAACTACAGGATTTTTGCTCTATCTTTGAATCAACAGATTTCCTGCCGTGGTTGTATCAATCCAATTCCAGTGGCGGATGATAGCCTGAGCATAAAACCATTCTCATTACATGGGTACAATTAAATACCGGATATTCACTTGTATTTTCTTGAACCCGATTCTGTAATCCAAAATTCTAATTAAAGGGCTCAGGACGAAAAGTCGCAATTTCGATTTTATTTTAAGAAAGTATACAAAACATCGAAATTTTGTGTAGTTACTAAAATTTCAATTTCCTTGACAACCCAAAAGCAAATTGAAAATGCGACTTTTCGTCCTGAACCCTTCAATTGTATGAGGTAATACTTTATATTTTAAGACATCGATAATTCAGTTAATTTTGCTTTTTTCTCGATTATGCATAATCTTACCGGAGGAAAATAACTGAGAGCAAATCACATTTTACTAAGTCATAAGATCGCAGGCAAAATTTGTAAAAATACTTTGTTTAAAGATTACTGCAAATAAATTATACAATTTAAAAATAAACATTATAATTTTTAATACACAGTTTCTAAAATTTTAATAGAATAACCTTTGATGTTATAACATACTGAACAAATGGAATTCAAATAATAAATTTCATGACGCATGATTCATGATTTTTATAATATAAACGAAAATATTGTTTTGGAACTTTGTAATCTGCGTGATCTTATTCTGGTAATGCCAATGCAGCAAGGGTCTATTCGGTAATAAATTGGACTATTATGAGACGTTTACAAAAGGAGTGAATTAAAATTACCGGCCCTGAATGGATGAAAATGCAAGCTTAGAATTATGATTATCCGCTTATCCCACTACATATACTATAAAAGTAAGTTAATATACTTGCTACATTACTGATGGAAGCAAAGCCTCCTGTAAAGAGTCAAGGCTAACATCCTTGTACTCACACAATACAGTAGTTAAACTTTTCGCGACAAAAAACATTTTCTTGGAGTTGCAAAGATGGTTGGATATAAAATGTTGATTTTCTCAGTTTACTCCTTAGTGATTAAGCACTAATAGACAACAATAGTAGCAATTTTAATTCCTCCTCTCAGTTAATCGTTTCAAGAATTTTATATTTTCGAAAGTTTATTGAATTCCGGCGATCATGAAAGGAAATTCATTGCGTAAGTTAAATAATTTAAGAGTTGTTTATTAAATTTTTAAAGAAAATATTATTAATTTTTTATTTCAGTTTTTTTGTTGCTGATTTCGACATTGTTCAGTCCACTGATGGCTACTATGGCCAAATATTTTATAAATATTGGAGAGAGGTGTGATCCGAACACTTTTTACAACAGCATCGCCACAGAAGGAAAAGTTTGCATCACGGGCTCAAAATGTGACTCACAATCTCAAATCTGTGATTGTAACAACAGCGAAGATGGACGATGGAGGAGTACATGGGAAGATAATGAATGTAAATTGCTGCCGGGTAGTGCCTGTCTCCCTGGCATCGACCAAGAATTTTACCGATGTGTCAATAATGCAGAATGCACAAGACTCAGATTCGGAGTTTATTCTTGTGAGTGTCCCGAAGGAGAGACGTGTCTTAACGAAAAACGCAGCCCGCCTACCGTTTCATAAATTTTGTACAAATTAAAAATGTTTTTTATGTAGCTATAATATATTAAATCGTTTTAAAACTAACTCCTATTCATAGTATGAGGTCATATAATTTTTATTGTGTCTGCATGTTTTATTGCAAGGTTAATTTTTCATCTCACGTTGTTGCTTTATCTGCACTCCTATCATTTATTCCTTTCTCATAACCTACGTAATTATCTGCTAGGAATATCATATCCTTTTTTATACTTTTGCTTACATAACTCAGTTTCAGTCATTATTAAAGGAAATTCCAATTTGAGCAAATGTATTCTTTAATGTTTTAGATTTAGATATTAATTGAGTAATTGCGTATATTATCGGAACAGTACAGGCAACTTGGCGGTTGAAATAACACCTTGAAATTACATTGTAACGTAGTAGCCAGAGACTCTTTAACCTATATATTCTAAAAACATGTTATTACTAAAACATAACAAGTCATCGACGTACATATCAACAATCTACTTTACAATTTTTGGTATACTTGAATTCTCATACGTTTCCCCTATTATCTGTAAAAAATAATTTTTACACGATTTCGTGGTTTTAGATATTTGTAATATGGGGGTAACATCTGTCTACATCTATTTGAGTTTAACATTTTAATTCCGAATTCCACCAAAAAATTAATTCTAGAAATTCAATGTTTAATTATTCACAGTATGTTCTGTACTCCGAGTAAGTTGTCTTGATCCTATATATAAAAAACAAGTTATCAATAAGCTATTTGTAACAGCACGTCCAAAAGATACTTTCGCATATTCCAACATTGGCCGTATATAACATTTGTAAGTCTGTATTTTGTTTAAAGCTTTGTAAGATAAACATTTTGGAAGATACTTTCTTACTATGTTTGAAATAGATGTATGCCACTCACAAGTTCTGAGTTATAGTAACATCTAACAGTTTAGTTTCCCTGATGCGTTAAATTGGTACCCTATCCACTTGAAACTGCCTATACTATAACTACTAGCCGACTTTGAAAAAATTGATTATTACAAAACACATTTTTTGGGTTAATAATTTTTTGGACTTTTACCCGTGCAGATAAATCATTTAGCATTGCCTGGCTTTGCGGTGACTTATTGCTTTTACAGCTACTATGGTGTCATCAACAAACGCAGCCATGCAGAATTGTTCTCCTTCATACTTTTCTTGAAAGATTTGCAATAACAGGGTTAATTTAGGCTTAGTTATCGTTCCCTGGGGACAGCGACAGGTACATTCTAAGGTGTCGGAAAGTCGACCCCTACACTTTACATTTTGTTTTCTTTTACTCAGGAAACTGGCGAGCCATAATAGAATATGGAGATCGACCTTATATACATTTAGTACTTAGCAAATAATTAACAAGTAGTAAATGGTAGTTCAGAAACAAATCATAAAAAACTAGATATTTAAAAATTTACATTTCGAAACCATTTCAACATCATCCTATAATACTGATAAACTGTATTGATATTTATTGCTTCAAATATGTCAAAATAATTAAAAAGTGTGAAAAAATAACTCACACAAAACACTTTATTAATTTTTTTCACTCTTTTACGGTCAATAACAATATTAGGATTTATATCTAGCTGAAGTTCAGCAATATCTTTTGAAACGCTTTAAACCGTTAATTGCCACAGATATAAAATAGATACACACACTTGTTGTGGGTATACAAAAACTTGACATTATCCTATATCATTGACTTCTCTGGCTTCACAGCCTTTTTATTACAGTAGCGAAAACAACGGATAATTTAATGCAATTATTGTATTACCATCAATTACCAAATAACAGATAAATTGTTACCTGCACGTCCTCAGGGAAACTGCTCCCTATAATGCTTTATTTTCTGGCTCTGGGGTACATATCTAGTCAATAATAATACACAATTATTATAATAATACACCTTAGCATCCATCTTAACTGAACAATATACTGTTCACATGATGCATCGAAGTCTTTGAATCTGCCTTTATTAGTAATCATTAGACAATGTACTTACGGAGTGGTTATTATCGTTGTCGATTGTAATGCAACAATCCTTATTAATTTTTATGGATATATTTTACATCAATTTTTACAGTACCATAAAACAAATTTTGAATATATCACATAGCATTCACTGTTATAGTAGCACTGTCTCAGTAAAGTGCATAGTAGCACTGTCTCAGTAAAGGAAATGCTTTCAGGAGCATTTAAAAATATTTCCGACAGTTTAATACTTGTCAATTAAAAAATATGTTAGAATAATTTTAATTATCAACTGCTGATTCAACAGTTTTTAGATTAAAATTTCACAGAGTAAAATGACAACTCTCCCTACACATCCGTACAAAAATATCATTTGCACAGTTAACTGCAAATGAAGTCCTTGTTCTCGACTACAATGATCTGGCATGTTGGGAAATATTTTTGACATGCGTCCATTAATCTGCATGGCGTTATTTAAACCAAAAGTAAATGATACCAACAGTTTTCATTTTATACAGAGTTTTTCTAACCGCTTTTGCCAATTTGAAGCTTATTCCCCACCGTATAGGATCTTCGCCAGTCAGTCACTACAAAATTGCAACTGATATTTAAGTCTAGTTGTGATAGTCAGATCTTGATGTGTCAATACATATTTTATTTCCATAAGCATCTATTTATAAAATACGCGAAAATGAATAGTCATATATTGTCATTTTTCTCATTAGCAATGACAAAGGCACCTTGACTCCCAAGTACACTGCAATTCGAATTCGATTTAGAAGAATTACATAGCAAGTTTGTATATTATAAATATTTGAACCTAATTATAGGTATCTAATATAACTTTTAAGTCGATTGCTTCATACCATATAATGATTAAGAAAGGAATCAGAAATACTTTGGCACTTTTCACCGCTAATAAATGCTTAGAATATAATCCCTACAATATTTTCATTCTTGTAAATAATTTTTGCTACTTTCATACTCATGGATATTCCCATTCTCATCCAAATTGGTTAGAAGACAACTGAGATATGTCTGAGAAAAATCCCCAGCCAGCATTTTCAAAATATTAATTAAATTAGTAACATCGGACAACTCGCAGGCTTTCCCCAAGTGGAAAAATAAATCTCCCAGTGGAAAAATATATCTCTCAGTGGAAAAAATACACTTCATGCATTTTCCCGTACTAAATCCAATGGCATTATTGGTATGTCTCTTGGCTGGGCTGTGTCCCGCAATACTTTGTCAAAGTTTGTTTACGTCCCTTAGCTGAGTTTGGTTAAAAATGCGTAATTTCCTCCCATGTACACAAACGACCACTCAGAAACCCTAGAAACACATTGGTAGCCATTTCCCAATTTTAAGTTTTGTCGCAGTCGCAAACATTGATAATTTAGAAATAGTCCATGTTACTTATAATAAATATATTTAATATTTGTAAATACATTTAATTTCGGATTCTTTTTTATCTCAATTTTACGATTTCTTATTTTCTTAACCCTCTAGAGATTTCAGTCCGATTCCCCAGTAGGACAATTGATAAATGGCATTTCCCCGCAACGAAACATTGGTTATTGCTTAAAGTTGAATAGTTATAATTGGTCACTTGCTAGAGACAAGCACTGCAGACGACATTTCCATTGTTAAACATTTGAGCAGACATCAACTAATCTTTAGGTAAAACATTTTCTCAATACTTTACTCATTGCATATACTGTTTATAAATATAATTTGAATAAAAGGCACAGACTAAAATAATAAAATCAATCTCTAACGAATAAAATAAATGCAACGGATAACTAATTCATGGAAAAAGAAAATATAATCCCTAACAGCAACAAGGGTCATTATGTTAAGGAGTAGTGGGGAGTTTGAGATGGTTAATTATATTGCACGATAAAGTTTAAAAATTGGTATGAGTACAAATAACGTAAGCCTACTTCACACACATACCTACTATAAAGAAGAGTGAAGAATAACAACGTACATTATAGCAATTGCCTATGCACGTTCCATTTTACTTCCCGCTAATGTCGCCGCAAATTTTTCATGTGTAAAATCGCAAAATTCCTATTCCTCCATTTTGAAAAAACTTAGAGAAACAACTCGAAGGCACCTTGAGCCATAGATGGGAGTTGGTTTGCCCATCACATCACATCATCCGGATAGGCAACATATCCACATCACATCATGCACATCACCGACATGAACCACATCACATCATGCACATCATGCACATCATGCACATCATGCACATCACCGACATGAAGCACATCACATCATCCACATCATGCACATCATGCACATCACCGACATGAAGCACATCACATCATCAACATCATCCACATCACCAAGAAGTTGCACATCGCATCATTCACATCATCCACATCATATATTGCATGATGTGATGTAATGTGGTGTAATCATAGATGGGCAAAATACATAGTAAAGTATTTTGAAAATACTTTGTTCAAAATACAAAAATTTTGACCTTAAAATACAAAATACAAAATACATTTCATTTTCCCTGAAAATACAAAATACAAAATACTGTATTTAAAATACATTTTTTGGAGTCCAAAATAAAATACATGTATTTTGAAAATACTTTTCGAAAATACTTTCACAAATCCCTGAAATATCAATATATTAATGACGATATTGACACAATTTAACTGCCTAATTTCCAACTTTTAATAAATTTAAGTAATTTATTTCATTCCACGCAATGAACATTGAATTGTTTGATGTACCAAAAATATTCAGATATGGAAATTACAGTTATTTAAAACTGCTTAGATTTTTACATCGTTGCATTTGAAAAGCCCCTTATTTTTTGTGCAGCAAACAGAGACTGCACATTTCGCAGTTACTTTTTCCTCCAGTTTCATCGGATTTTCTAACTTCAAAATATATTTACCCATTATGTACCATCTAAAATTACGGACATAATTCGTTGCACGAATTATTTTTTGGGTTGTACATTCATGTCGAATGTTGGTTGGTAAACTGTACAAAAATTATAGAATATCAATATCTATAAAAGGCCTGAAATTGTGTCTATACCATTGTCGAATGTGTTATGAAAACAAAGCTGTGTTTGAAACAAGGTTGAAATTTTTTCCAGCTTTCATTCAGAACATGAAATCATGCATTTTATACTAAACGTACTAATCAACAGGAGAAAAGTATTTTGTATTTTGATACATCAAAAAAAGCCTTTAAAATACAAAATACAAAATACATTTTTTTGAATTCTCAAAATACAAAATACAAAATACAAAATGTATTTTAAATACAGTATTTTAAATACATGTATTTTCAAAATACATGTATTTTGTCCATCTATGGGTGTAATGATGTGATGTTCTCATCTTGGCCTTGAGCTGGGTGTCACAACTGCCTTCCGGAAAACGTAAACTATGTTTTGCAATGCATTATCAAATGTTTATATATGGAGTCATAATTTTACAAATGTAAGTAAAGGTGCCCTTTAAAAATGTAGGAAAACTTCAAAAATGTGCATCTCATTGCTCTACTCTAAGCCGTTTTGCTGAAATCAGGAATTTGCGAAGTTATAGCCCCTCCTTAGTTGTTGTGTTAAATATTCGGATTTATCAGTGCACATTTTACTTGCACATTTTACTTGCACATTTTACTTGCACATTTTACTTGCACATGGTGATATTGCATATTCATCAGTGTATCCAACGTTTCTGTATGCTACAATGATTGGGAATGTAGAATATATTAATGCATTATTAATTTTTCTTTCGTTCCTGTCAGCAATTGTACACTTTACAGACAACGCAACAGTTTCGCAGTTATTAATCCGAATATTAGTCATTTTGTGTCTCTTGAATGTCCAATAGTTAACTTTGTTGTTCTAGGTAAATGAAACATTTCATATTATCGCTGTCAATGACTCCCAATTTTGCCAATCGTGTTTTTATCAATAGCAGACAATGTACTACTAAGTAAACGAGCAACGATCCTTTGCTGTGAAATTTACCATAATGATACATGGGTCCTCAGCTTGGAGGCATTGTCAATACAAATTGATTTTGATACTGGAACTTTTAGTAGTAGTAAAGAGCAGGTAAAACAATTATGTCAAGTTCGTATTTTTCCGAAGCTATTTAAAAAATTTACATTAGTACTTTAGTCTGTATATGTAATAAAACAAAATTTCTGTACACGATTGTTTTTTTTTCAAAATCTTTCCGATTCTTTTGTGGTAAAAACACAATTCAAAGAAACTTCCTTTCCATAGAACTAAGGTGATAGTTTTAAAACTAAATCATTTCAAGGTTGCAGCAAACGTGTCTCCTTGAAAGCATTAGAAACATTTGTGAACAATTTCTGCCATAAATACAAATTATGCAATAAGTTTTATTCCAAAATCCATTCGTGTTTGCAAGTAATTTATTATTGCACTAAATTTACAGAAACCTGACTTATGGAGCATACACTCTGGGTCCAGTGTGTAATCCTAGCCAGGAAATTCGTTATCCAAGGACAAATAAAGACGTGGTTGCTATTGTCAAAGAAGCTATACGCGAGGGGTTAACAGTTAAAGCTTTTGGAGCTCGTCATTCAATTACAGACATTATTTGCACAGAGGGGATTCCAGTGGATCTGAAATATTTACAGAAGAAAGTTATGAATCCGGACAAGTCAGCGACTTTTGGGGCGGGAGTTATTCTTTATGACACGGGAATATTTTTGAATGCACATGGTCGGGCATTGAGAACAGTTCCGTTCTACGCAAATATCACCGTTGCAGGAGCCGTTGGCACCGGTGCCCACGGCTCGAGCATTAAACATACGTCAACTATATCTGAACAGGTCATCGGCATGACAATTGTCGACGGTAGGGGAATAGTCCGTGATATTCGATGTAAATCTACATTGAAAGCATTTCGTGTTCATATAGGACTCCTTGGGATCATCCTTGATGTCACTTTAAAAACGGTGAGTAATTGGCTCTAAAATTTGAGAGGCTATCGTAAAAATACGATTAAAATTCATGTGCATGAACAGACTACGTCATTTAAAAATTCAAGGCCAAAATCAAAGATAAAAAGTTATCTTTTTGCAATATGTATATGTTTTTGTTTTTATTGACTGTTTTACTTACATAGATTTTCATGCATACATTTATTGTCAATATTAATGATTTACAAGTTAGCTAGCGTAATATTTTATTCGTTATATAACTCGCAACAAACATTGTTTTATATACCCAGGTTCCTTTTTACAAGATTATGTCGTATAATTACGAAATGTCGGACGAGATTTTTACTGAC